>PVKA01014793.1:0-51536 GCA_004027165.1 Ctenomys sociabilis | reverse complement strand
TAATTATTGAATCTTTGATATAAGTCAGCTATAAAAAAACCTGTAAATATAATTTCATGTATGCACCTTGTACAGTACCAAAACGTTATGAAAACAGTTTGCAATGTATTAATTCATCGACTCTGTATGGTTAAGGTGTCTTGAAACTGTCTGATTGACATTTGTATTTTAATAAAATAAAAATAAATGGAAAAAAAAATAAATGTTTTTCTTGTGTTACTTTGTTGAATCTTCACAAAAATAGAAATGAATGATTACACATGTTGGATGCTTAATATGTATTCTTATTAATCATCAAAAATAATGATGTATTATTTATTCACATAGAATAAATACAAAAATATAATTTAGGAAGGCTACTTCAAATATTTTCTTTAAACTCACCTGACTGGTTTGTGATGAATACTAGCTGTGTACCCAACACTCATGATATTTCACTCAGTTACTTTTCTCTTGCTGAAACAAAATGCCCAAACAAAAAATGAAGGAAGGAGAGGTTTATCTAGGTCACAGTTTGTGGAGGTTTCAGTCCATAAATTGCTGGCTGTAAGAAAGACTGGAACATCGGAGAGGGCAACTGTTCATTGGAGCAGAAAACATCAAGGAGTAAAGGTAAAAGGAAGGAGCACTGGCAGAGACAAGACTCTCCTTTCCTTATGCTGACTTCAGGTTGCATATCCAGGGTGGATATAACACTAACACCCATAATCCCAGTAGTACTCAGACCCATAGTTTTAGCATTGGATGATGAATTAATTACAAACTCTAGAACTGCACCTTAATAAGTGCATGAGGCTTTGGAGGAACAACCACATAAAAACCATAACATTCTAACCCTGCATCCCCAAAAGACTGATGCACTTCTCTTCATGCAAAAGGTATTTAGGCTATCTATTCGTGTCACCAAAATCCTAACAATTTCAGCATTGCTGAAAAGTCAAAGTCTTAAGTCTCCTTCAAGATAGATCTAAGGCAAACCCTTATCTGTAAGCCCCTGTAGCAATGAAAAGTTAAACATTTCAAACATTCAATGGCACAAGAAAAAACAGTATCATTCCAAGAAGTGCAAGCAAGAGGATACAAATTATTGGAACAAAAGTAAGTACAAAATCAAGCAGGGCAAACATTAAGTCCTATAGTTACATGTGGAACATCCAAAGTTATCTGTGATAAGTTGTGTTTCTGAAGGTCTCATGTGGCCCTGACCTTCTGGGAGATGGAGCTACCAAGGCTTCTCTCTGCTTTGCTCCCTTCCTGCAGCTTTTCTTAATGATACATTTTCCTGGCTTTTCCAAACTTCTGGCATTTCCACTGCATGTTAGGCTTCTCACTCCCTGCTTCACACATTGTCCTATCAGGGGCACACTGCCTGGCCTTGCAGGCCTTGTGAAATCCTTCTTAACCACAGACGTCTTGTATTCTGAATGCACATAAATCCAATGCCACATGGCTGATGCCAATGTTTGCTGGTGCTGCCACTGCCATTCTGGAACATGGAACTTTGCAGCTTTTCCCTCAAAGCAAATCATTTTACCTTTGCAATTTGGAAGTTGCAAAGGGTGGAGATTTTCTGCTTCTTGTGATGATGACCCCAAGCTATCTTTCTTATGTTCTTATTGAAGATCCACTCAGCTCTGTTTTTGCATTCCACAGATTTATTGGTGTTTCCTTTCTGGCCAAACACTTTAAATCATCCAGATGGACTCTTTGCTCTTGATTTTTCAACATGATCTGACTAAAAGCACCCAGCAGTAGCTAGGTGACTGCTTCAGTATTTGGCTGCCTTGAAATTTCTTTTGCCAGATTAATCGGTCTTCTGAGCTTAATCTTAGTCTCAGGCAAAGTCTCTGGACACAAGAAAAATGCAGACAAACTTTTAGACAAGCTGTAGGACACATTGTCTGAAGTTCAACAGTCAATGCACTCTTTTTTTCCAATGAAACCTGATCTTTACAGGCCGGATTTCCATCCGCCTTCTGGTTTTCTGAGCTCTGACTAGAATCTTCCATACTGAGCAGATGAAGCTGCTCCATCTCTTCTCTTGTAGAAAATATCTCTGAATACTTCCTATCCCTTCCCAAAAGTCATTCAAAAAGGCTTGCAATACACACCATCAGGTTTAGTCACAGCAATGACCAAGATTCTGGTACCACATTTTGCCTGGTTACTTTTCATTTATTCCTGGGACAAAATACCCAACACTCAAAATGGAGGAAGGAAAGGTTTATTATTTATTTATTTATTTATTTATTTAAATATGGAGCACTTCACGAACTTGCATGTCATCCTTACGCAGGAAAGGTTTATTTGGGTAACAGTTTGTGGAGAATTCAATTTGTACTCAGCTGGCTCAAACGTAGACTGGCACATGGAAGAGGGTAACAGTTCATGGTGGAGAAAAACAGCAAAGAGCAAAGGCAAAAGGAAGGAACATTGGCTGAAGTGGCAGAGGCAAGCCTCTCTCCTTTCTGTTCAGTGACCTTAGACTCTCTGCCACAGGGTAGGTGCAGCATTCACATCCAGCAGTACTCTGACTCTTTTTTTTTTTTTTTTTTTTTTTTTTTTACATAACTGGGGATTGAACTAAGGCCCATGTGCTTGCCAGAGAAGTGCTTATTCTACTGAGCCATCTCCCCAGCCTGGTGCTCAGACTCTGAATCTCAGCCTTGGATCATGAATTGATCATAAAATCTAGAACTATGTCCCAGGGACTGCATGAGGCTTTCGTGAGACAACTTTACACAAACTAGATCAACACTACAATCTTTTCAATATTTGCAGTTAATTTTATCACTGATTGATATTCCCATAACATATCACCCACATATTCATATATAATTCAGCAATGATATTGGCCATGAGAGAAATAGTCCACCTTATCCATGTTTTCAGTACATGTAGTTTCAAACCTATCCACATTCAACTATGACTCAAAAAGATTAGGTGGAGAATTAAATAATTAATCACTTTTGGTTTTAAATTGTATACTTCCTTGAGCTGCGTATTGAATCTTGTGCCATCTTTGTTCTCACTCCTGGAATATGAATTATCAAAGTACCTTATTCATCCAGGATCAGATGCTATCTGTTAATCACTTGATAACCATTGCACTTACCAGATAATCTATGGTAGTATTTGAGTATTTTACTGAAATGATTCTTATTTTATATAATAATAGTCTCAAAGTAGAAGTCTAGTAAGTCTGGAAATTCACATATGCCAAAGAGAAGACATAAAGTACTTTTTTAAAGTAAAAAACAAAGAAAGATTTTGAATAAACAAGAAAGGCAAAGAGTAGTATGAAGTTGCTAGGACTTATGATTAGGAATGAATCTTTTTTCAAGAAATTGTGAAAGAGAAGTTTTCTTCTCTCATACTTCAGACCATGAAAGTTGTAGCTACAGTGGACAAAGCCTTCATTAAAATGGAAAGGCAGTCAAAAACATGGTTCAATACAATATGTGTAACAGTTTGGCTTTGTTTTGTTTTGGGTACTGGGGATTGAACTCAGTATCTTGTGCTATCCAGGCAGGTGCTTATGCTTCTGAGCTGTCTCTCAGATGCAACTTTTTGATGTATTAGGTTTTCTGACAAATCCATTGGGAGTGCTGTGATGTATGCTCCATAGACAAAACACTCTACTGTAACAGAAAATCTAACAGTGGATTAAACAATATCTTAAGATGACTTCTGCCACAAGTTGATTTGTGACAGACTAGTGTCCTAGGTTTTTATTGGAAGTGTTCTTAGATATATCACCTTAGGAAAAGTAACTGAAGCAGTACTACGAGTAGAGGGAGAGTCACATTTAGTTTTGTTTGTGTTGCATATAACAAGGACTCAGACATGCCTATAAGAAGCCCACAGATTGTATTGAATCTGTATAACAATTTTGGGAGTATGATCATAGTCACAAAGTTAGTTCTTCTATCCAGGAGCATGGAATATTTTTCCATTTTCTCAAATCCTCTTCAATCTCTTTTACCAGAGTGCTGTAATTTTCACTATGAAAATCTTACATCCTTTGTGAGATTGATGCCTAAGTATTTCATTTGTTTGGATGCTATTGTAAAAGGCTTGGTTTCCCTAATTGTTTGTGTGCAAAAATGTACTGAGTTTGGGGTGTTGATTTAATATCCTGCTACACTACTGAATTTGGTGATTGAATCTAGAAGACTCTTGTTGGAGTTTTTGGGGTCCTCTAAGTAGAATATCATGTCATCTGTAAATAATGATAACTTCACTTCTACTTTTACAATCCTCATTCCTTTTATTTCTCTGTCTTATCAAATTGCTCTGGCTAATGTTTCCAGAACTCCATTTAATAGGAGTGGTGATAGTGGCCATCTTTGTCTTGTTCCTGATTTTAAAGTGAATGCCTTCAGCGTTTGCCCATTTCGTATGATGTTGGCTAGTGGTTTCTTGGAGATAGATTTGATCATGTTGAGATATAACTTATCCATTCTGATTTTTCTGTAGGGCTTTTATCATGCCTCACAGAGCTAGAGAAAAACTTCCTCAAATTCATTTGGAAGCAGAAGAAGCCCAGGATATTAAAATAAATCCTAGGAAACAAAGGAAAGGAAGGAGATATTGCAATCCTTGATCTGAAATTATACTGTAAAGCCACCACAATAAATTCAGCATGGTACTAGCAAGGAGACAGATCTGAGGATCAATGGAATGGATTAGAAGATTCAGACACAACTAAAAACACATTCAGCCATTAGTCTTTGATAAAGGGGCCAAACGTGCTCACTAGAAGAAAGCTTCCTTAATAAATGGTGGTGGAAAAACTGGCTTTCCACATGCTGAAGGCTAAAAGCAGACACCACGCACAAAGCTATAGTCAAAATGTATTAAAGACTTAAATATTAAAACAGAAACACTAAATCTTCTGGAAGAAAAAGTAGGTAGAAATCTTAAAAACATAGGAATAGTTAAAGCGTTCATGAACAAAAACCAAACTGTACAGGAAATGCTTCAAAGAATGAACAACTAGGATATAATATTTTTGAACAGTTTTTGCACTTTAAATCAAATCCCCAATAGAGTAAAGAGAAAACCAGCAAACTGGGAAAAAATTATAGACAACTCTCACTCAGACAAAAGCCTTCTAGAGCATAGAAAGAATTTTTAAAAATCAGACCCTCAAAATTCAAAGACCCAATCCAAAAATGGGCATTTGAGATGAATATACACTTCTCAGAGGAAAAAATACAAATGCCAAGTAAATACATGAAAAAATGTTCAACATTATTGGTCACTTGAGAAATGCAAATTAAAACAACAGTGAGATTCCATCTCACCACAGAAGGAATGGCTAAGATCAAGAAGTCAGCTAATAACAAATGTTGGAAAGGCTGGGAAGAAAAAGGAGCACTTCTCCACTTTTGCTGGGAGTGATGATTAGTAAAATCACTATGAAGTCAGTGTACAGATTCCCTCAAATATGAGAATTGGAGATCCCATGCAGGCCACCTTTTCCCTTCCTAGGTATTTCTCCAGATGAACTGAAAACCATCATACCACAGTGATATATGGCAACTACGTTTATGGTAGTATACTTTTTCATAGTTAAATCCTGGAAACAAATCAGATGCCCATCAACTGAAGAATAAAGAAGATGCGGTATTTTTCACACAATGGAATATTATTCAGGTATAAAACAGGATAAATTTGTCTTTTTTTCAGTAAATGGATAAAACTAGCAAACAAGAGAACATACTTTTAAGTGAAATCAATCAGACTTGCATATGCAAACACTATATTGTCTCCTTAGTGTGAGAACCTGAAAGAGAAAAATGGAATCTGAAAGGCACAATTGATGCTGGGGAAAGGGAATACCCAGTTCAAAAGAAAAATGTTACTGAGCTGAGGAGAAAGGAGAGTAAATGGATAAAAGGATTTATGTATGTTAGCATGGTTTGGACAACTGTACTGTACATTTCTATCGTTCCTTGGACAGGAGCACATAACAATTTGTTTTGCTCCTTTTTTCATTTGTTTGTAATTTTTCTCTTCTTAATTTCTTATACATTTATTTCTTTTGTTCTCTTTTTCCACAGGTATATATACAGCAATATGATTAACAGGTTGTAAAACAATACTGTGTATTACAACAAATACTGCGAAATTCATATTACTTTGTTAAATGAAATTCTGTGTCACTTGTAATTTTTTCTGTTTTAATTCTAATTTTTACTGCCTTTATGAAAACAGATTAAATGGTTCTTCAAAGTTATTATTATTATTATTATTATTATTATTATTTGAGAAGAGACAGTCTAATTTTCATACTTTCTCATTAGTCAGACATTGAATGAAAATTTTTCCGAATAGCCTAGATTTGGATGAGGATGTTTACTTTATTTGGTACAATTTGCTAGGAAGGCTTCAGAGCTAAGAGATGCCACTTGTATAGGATCATCCTAGGAACCAGGAATATAAATACCTCAATCTGAAATGGAGTATCAGTTATGATAGCATGGCATCAACCAGAAATACTTTGACTTATATGATAAGATGCTAGGATATCATCCTTGCCTAGGACTTAGCCTAGTCATTCATTGCCTTCAATTCTTTGGTATGGTGGTGTCACTATAGGTCTTCCTTTATGATAGGTAATATTGGTTCTGTTGTATAACAAAATGAGGAAAAGGTGGAAGTGGTGGTACCATTTATCATAGTTACCTTTACTAGGAAAGCTACATTTTCAATCCTTCACCAAAATTACTTTATATTCTTATTGTCTGTCACTGGGTCACAGAATAAGCACAACTGGAAAATTTATTCCTTTGTTGTGGAAAATCAGTCTTATTTTAATCTATTTACATTAATTTTATGAGGCAGTAAATATGGTCCCCTTATCAAGGAATTTTATTAATAAAAGAATAGCATGTATTGGTATGGTAAAAGAGTGAAGTTAGTGAGTCAATTTACTCTTTTTTTTAATAACCACATTAACTTCTAAGAATATTGCCTTCCACCATGTGAGGGCAGCTGAGAAGAGTGGATATAGGGAATAGGAAAGAAAAATATTGCACTCTTCTAAAAGCAGTGTTTAATATTGACTCAGTCTCTGTAGAAATCTGTAGAACATGATGGGTAATAAATAATATAGTTGCACAATAATAATATATTTAAAAAGTGGAGCAGATAAAATACATTGGATCTAGGTTGGATTCCCAACTTTGCATATATGAGGTAATAGAATGGTTCAAAATCAGTTTTATTTAATAAGAACCAATCTGTGCTTTCATCTGTATCTATCTCTGCTTGTACCTTCAAGAGCACTTAGTTTCTTATTAACTGTTTCCCAATGCTAATGTTTGTTGGCCCTCATATTAAACAACAGTTACTTTTTCAGAAAAGTATCTTAGTTAGGCTTCAAAATGAGGTTATGTAGTCCAAAAATTTAGAGCTAAAGAAACTTTGGAAATCATCTAAGGCAAACTCATATAGAAACTGAGGTCAAGAACAAATAATTTGTTCAAAATAAATATAGGTATGAACTTTCAGAAAATCATTTTTCTTTCTATTTTTCCATTAAAAAATTGTTATGCATTTTCCTATTCTTCACCTTCTTTTTGGAAAGATTTCAACACAATGTAATTGTGATTGTCACCAAAAAGATTCATTTATGTTCAAGGAAAAGAAATGAAGATAGTCTAAGTAATTTTCATAAGACTGAAGTCTACTTTACAAGCCAAAAACATCAAACATTAGAAGTACTACCTTTTGACAAAGTAATTATTTTAAAATAATACTTGATGATTGTTACTAAATTCACAGAATAATTAACATGTTTCTGAACCAGCAAAATAAAATGAGATATTTCAGCAGCTATCTATTTAACTTGGTGATGTCCCAATAGTTCAAATCTAAACATGGTTTTCAATGGCTAAAGTTTGTTTAATGGGAAAACTTATCCAAAGAGAAACATTTGTTTCATCTGTGGTGGGGAAATATCCATCTGCTGTTAGGTTGGTAGAAAATGCCAAGAGTTTTACAAAAGTTTCCACTGGCTGGTTGTTGTATGTGAGCCCAGTGAAGAAAATGCTTGAAAAAAAAATCAATGAGAGTAGGTCAATCACTTTCCAAAATGCTACTTTGGCAAAACTTATGTGGAGATTGTGTAGTTCAACAATTGAGTAAGAATTTTTTGTGTTATTGAATGTGCTAGGTTTGCTGTATAGAGCTCCAGCAAGAGAGAATTGGACAAGTAAATAGCACAATCTAAATAGCAAAACCACTTGCAAATGTGACTGTTATCAGATGTATCCCCAAGCTTCACAATGCTTATTTTATGTTACTTTTTATCTGTACAATCATTGCCAGAACAGTCAAATTAATACTTTGCTTCTCTAGTCATTGTTTCAGTAATAAATATTAATTTTGACTGAAGCTTGCATCATAAAATTTTATGTTGCAGAGTGGAGATTTGGCACATTGCTGTTTAAAAAACCTCATTTTACAATCAAAGCAGCTTGGGCAAGACAGGGCAAATGTATTTGTCAAGGTCATAGAACTGGCTGTTACATGTTCAGTTCATTCTCCTCATTAGCCCATAAAGGATGACATGAAGCTTCCCCAGTTTTTACTATATTGCTTAACATAGTATATACAGTTTGACTATAAAATGAATAAACACGCATTTTTCCCCAAACAGGATAAGGCGTGAAGAACAAGTCATAAATACAGTGGGTCCATATACTTATTAGAAGTGAAAATTCTATATATTTCTATAGACTTTTAGAATATGTGTGTATATAAAGCATACTTTAATAGCTGAGTTGCGTGTTACCTATTTTAAAATTTCAAGGCATTTGATTACATGTATGTTACATTTCTTATACTTAATATCTTCAGAGAGAAAATTTACAGAGGAATTTAAAATTAGAGTAAGACAACTTTTGCATACCACCTCTAGCACTCTAGCACTCAGACTCAAAATGTTTCTCAATGTTATTTATATGACTTCTACTACTGATATAATTCAAAGAATGTCATGTATATATGAATTTTACTATATTCAAGTAATCCTAATATTCTGAATCTTGGTAATTTAAATTTCCCATATAGAATAACTATCATTTCCATTAATTAATATTTCTATTGTTACTATAATAAATTATGACCAAGAGTTTGGTTTTAGCCAAAGCATCATTCTGAACATCTTCTATGTCTTTCCCACAGGCATATTCAAGTGTTTATTACATGTGGCAATCATGCTTGTTATTTATTTATTTATTTTTTGAACCGGGGATTGAACTCAGGCCCTTGTGCTTGCCAGGGAAGCGCTTATTCCACTAAGCCATCACCCCAGCCCTAGTCATGCCTGTTATCGATGACTATCTTATCAAGAAATGAAATGTAAGTTGCAGAAAAACTTGAAATATGAGCACAAGAATTATTTTAAATGCAGTATTTTATAATCTTTGAAGTATTGGGTTTATAAAACAAGGGTCTAAGCTTTAAAAAATGTATTGATTGAAAAAAAGAACTCCAATATAAACACAACTATAAAGTTTTGTTTATTCTTAGTCTTGAGACTTCTCTGGTTATGTATAGACAAATATGGGCAAGAGGTATTTTTCTCTATGAAAGTAAATGTTTGCACTTTACTGTTATAATTGCAATGTTATGATCTGAATCTTAGTGCTCTACAAAGAATCATGTTTTGAAGACTTGGCAACAAGATGAAGAGGTGGTGCTTTAGGAAAATAATTGAATTATGAATGCTCTGACATCATCAGTGGATTAACCCATTGATATGTTTATAATTTGGCAGGTTATAGAGAAGAGATGGAAAAATAGCAGGTGGGACCAAATTGAAAGAATGCCAATCATGGCGACATGCTGTTCAGGACAATATCTTGTCTACGTCCTCTTCTTTAGCTCTTTTCTCCTCTTTGCACACAGGTTGCCATGAGCTGAGCATAGTTCTGGCTCCACATCCTCCAGCTAACTATCAATTGGGTTTTGTCTGCATCACACAGAAATGAAACAATGGACTGAAACCTCTGAAACCATGAGCCAAAATAAACTACATATATATTTTTTAATTTAGGCAACTTTTTCTCAGATATTTTGTTATGATGAGAAAATTTTTCAGGATATAACAAAATTAAAAAAAAATGCCTTCAAAGTTTAAGCAAAACTGAAGCTTTCAGAGTTGAGGGTATCAGTGCATAGATAAATACTATTACTAGTATTATAAATTTCCGATCAGATGTAAACAACTAATGTTATTTTGTGGGTACATACATAATTTTCTTTTGTTGATTAGATTTGCATTTCTAAAAAGCAATCTAAAGATATGCATTTCCATTTATTCATTATAAAACAAGGAGATTAAAACAATTTAGTCCCATTCTATGTCACTTCTCATTGAATAGCTTTTATTATGGTTTTTTTACTGGCATGAAGGTTTATAATAGAAGGTGTACCATAGTTTGTCCCCTACATTTTTCACAATCGGTCTGCACTACCTATGAGACATAGACACAAACAACGACTGCCACACATGACATGAAATAGATCCTTTTACATGAAAATTGTTTCAAACTTATTCTCTACAATTATACTTAAAACCTTGTTATATTTTGATCGAAGTTTAGTCATAGAAGCTCATGTCCCAAAAGACTTCTAGTCTAAGCATAACCCTGTCAAGTGACATACTGTACATTAACATCAAAGTATCAAAAGACATCAATGCTTAGAGAGTAGTGTATGAGGTCTATATATTAACCAATGAAAGAAAGGCATAAAAGTAGACACAAGGGAAGGCAATAACAAAAAGAAAAAAGAGTGTACACTTTAACATAGTAATTCACATTTCTGAAAACATTACTAAAACATTTTAGAATTATGAAAAAACAATGCAAATATACTACATGTTTGAAATGTATTTGGTAATACTCAGGTATTACTAAAGAATTATTATGCATATGCATTCCTGAAGGAGTAACATAGTATGAAATGCTTCCTTTTTATAATTTCTGTTCAAGGAATACATGCTATAGGAATGAATTCTTATAAAGAGTAGATATGAAAATTTCTTGTGAAAATATTTATGCTCAAACATGGATGTTTGGAATAATAAATTAAACATCATGATACATTTATACTCTATACTTGTTATCTTTGTATTTGTGGTAAGTTTCAAATGCTATTGCAAGTTGTTGCTTTTAAAACTATAATACAATACTAACATAAGGTTAGTAACAACTATTTTTATTGATAGAAATTTCTTCTCATCTATTCTCAACTCCTTCTTCTGGAATACCTGAAATACACATAGGAATGTAAACATCGTGTATTGCAAACATGTACGAGAAAGAAAAGTGAATCAAGACGTGAATGGAAGGGAGAAAGAAGAAAGGAAAAGAGGGTGAGTAAAAAGAATTAAAATATGCTATTTACATGTACCAATTTCTAAGTCTTATATGAGATTTAAGCTCTTTGTACCCCTGTAAATGTGAAAAAGACACTATACACTGTGCACATAAGTGGCCTTTCCATTCCAAAGAAAAGAATTGGAGATAGTCACCAATGAGAAAAAAGAAAGACTTAAACTCAGAGTGAAAATATTAGATCATGTAGCTCCATATGTCACACCTATACCAAGTTGTGGTAAGATGTGAACTCCAAAGGGCCTGCATAGCCTATCCATATGGCACTGCATGATAGCACTCATGACTTTTCTCTTGGGATGGCTTTGATCATTTCTTCTGGCTTTTTTCAGAGATTTCATGTTTTTGGTATATCAGTATCATGGGGTCTCCACTGAACTTTCAGCTTCATTCTTACAGCTATATGCACTAGCTCTTCAGGAAAACATTGCTTGGCCTCCTATGCCTTTTGAATTCTGAGTGAAAACCTCCGTGATCCCACAACTCTTGAATTATATTTACCTATAAAATAGACACCATGAGGATGCCAACTGAGAAAGTCACAGCTTGAGGAATACTCAATCCCTTTGAATAATGATTGTAGAGACTTAATATGACAAGATTGCTGAAATAATTGAGGGGAATGATTTTTTCAGATAATTCTTTCTGAGTTGTGTGTCTTCCACTTTTGCTTCCTTGAACTTGTGAAGAGAAGGGTCTTTATAATTCATCACATGCTCTTAACAGACCTTTCCTATTGTCTTGATATAGAGTACTTGGCTTCTTTTTAACACTAATCCTTTCAACAATGAAGCTGTTGTCTATCTAACTTTATAGGAGCTTCAATTTTTTATTTGAAACTCAAAAAATTTACAAGCACCCAACTGTACCATTTGCTCTTGGTTATAAGATGAGCTGGTTATGACCCCCTACAGTGTCTATGCCTTAACCTTAATTCTGCGATGCCTTGAAATTTCCTGCCTCTGGTTAATTACCTTACAAATATTGGCTAGGTCTTCTACTAAGTCTCAGGAAATTATTGTAGTGTAGGTAGATTTTTTTCTGCTAAAGCATAACACATGCAATTGTGAATCCAACTGTCAGTGGAGTCCTTCTTACCACATTGAACATCATAAGCTTGGTCATTAAGATCTGCCTTTTCTGCTGGATGGTTAAGACCTAGATAGATCAAGACTTATATACCAACACATGAACTTTATATTTCTTATGTGGTCAATGAAGTCCTCTCAGGGTTTATCTTGTAGTCCTGTACATTATTCTGTAGATCCTTTGTCTGTGCATCCATGTGGATGAGAAACGGCCAATGCTTGACAAGTTTGCTCTCTGTGAGAACTTGAGAGAAAGTTTTCTCTTCATGTGACTCTCCCCAGGCACACTATAGAACTTCAATCTCTTTCCTCTGTGGCTCCATAATCTCCTTGTTCAGAAAATTTGGAGCTCACCTGAGTTGCATGATGTTGCAGTACAGGTTCTCCTATGTCCTGAATCTTTGCTGACCTTGAAAGGCTAGGGCCAAAATTTTGGCTGGCCTTGTGGCTCTTCTATTTCTTCAACTCTAACTTGTGAACTTAGGTTGTTAACCATCCAGAAGAAAAGCTGATTAGTATCCTGCAGCATGTGCCATGCACTTTGCCTTATCGGACTCAATTGATTTTAGTTGTTATTGTACGTTTCCATTTGTATTTCTGCTTTACTCTTCTTATACTAGGGAAACTATACAATATTTACAAGTGTGTGTGTGGTTTATTTCACTCATGAGTATATGTTCAAGTAGCATCCACTTCAGTATAAATGCTTCAAACTTATCATTCTTAATAGCTGAGTAATATTCCATTATATAGAAATACCACACCTTTTTCAACCATTCCTCATGTGATGGACATCTTGGTTGTTTCCAAGATTTTGCTATCACACACTGTGCTGCTATAAACATAGGTACATAAATATCTCTATGATACAATGTATCCAGATCCTTTGGGAAAATTCCCAGTAGGGGGATAACCAGCTTGAATGGGATTTCTAGTCCTACTCTTTTGAGGAGTCTCCACACTAAAATGAAGTATACATCGTGGGGCCATAATATTATGTTGAGCTGTAAATGGCTATGGTCGACAACTGTCGGGAGCCGTTTTAAGATGGCGACCGCTCCTCGCTCCCCCGCCCATCGTGTCTGCCAAGATGGCGCCCACATCCGGCTTCCGGGTTCTTGTTGCTGTGCCTGGGTCCCGCCTATTTAGGGAAATGCCCGCCACTTCTGTGACTTGCCAATGATATGTGAACACATGTACAACTGTGATTGATCTATGAAACCTATATAGCTCGCTCTGGCAGGAAGTTCATTGTTGCTTGCACGTAGGACGCCGCAGCTAGCGGACGCATGTAGAGGCTTGCATCCCGATCCATAAAGGCTTGCTGAACCCGTTACAAGGTGTCTTAGTGTCTTCTTCCGCGGGACGGGAGTGGCGCCGGACAGACAACTTCTTTGAATAACTTAATATTGTTATGGAATGCTGGACTGTGTTGGACTGTGGTGTCGAGTTCAAGCACCTAAGTTAGTTGAATGACAATGGAGTGCCCACCTTTGACAGATGGAGACAATGGAAGGGGTATAGAAAGAAAAAAATCATGATGTGTGTGTATACACAGTATAGCTGGGATAGATAACTTTGTACTTTTACATAATCCTCTGAGAGGCAAGATCTGCACTAATGGTGGTTGGACAGGATATTATATTGGCTTCTAGTACCACAGTCATCAACTAGGAAAATAATTTTTGAATTTTTGATATAATTCAGGTATAAAAAATAAGATAAGTAAGCAGCTACACTCTTAATTTACTGATAAGAGACATCTGCTAAAATAATATTTGTAAGTATAATACCATGTATGCACCTTGTACGATACCAAAACATTATCAAAACAGTTTGCAATGTATTAATGTATCGAATCTGTCTTGTTAAGGTGTCTTGAAACTGTCTGATTGATATTTGTACTTCAATAAAATAAATATATAAATAAATAAAAATCTGCCTTTTCATAAGCATTCTTGTCTTCTGAGCTCTGATCAGAATCTCATACTAACAATATTGTAAGGCTTTTCTAGCCAGTATCTCTAAAATTTCCAAACCAAGGCTAAAGGCTTTTGGAAAGTCTGGTCAACTCCCACCTCATTTCTCAACACTGACACATAATATATAATCCCCATAATTTAAAGGTAAGATTTAGTTAGGTTTAAATTTAGACTCTGATTGGATGGCTCAAAAAGAGAAAGAGCTTGACAAATTGTCAGGGTGGAACAGCAGACAGCAAAGGGAGAAACTGGGAATGAGAGATATGCCCTTCAAGGTCATGGTCACAGTGACTACCTCTTCTAATTAGACTTCATCTCCTAACAGCAAGTCAGCCATAATGTCTCCAAATCCAGTCACCTTTCAAACATTTAAAGGCTCTAGGTATGAAACACTTGAGGCTCAGAGATGTTATAACACTGACATGCTGTAGTTAATGATGACAACAATTGTATATGAACACCTCATATAAATTATACTCCTATACTTTTTTCCTCTTAGTATTCGTTTGGTTTTTATCAAATGTATAAAACAATGAAACCATCATTTAAATTGTTTTATCTAAAGATTCTCTTTGGAGGGCCAGCCAAATATCTCAGCAGATTAAAGTGTCTATAAAGGGAACTGGGGGTTAGCTCAGTAGAATAAGTGCTTGCCTTTTAAGCGCAAGGGCCTGAGTTCAACCCCTGGTTCTACAAGGTGAGTAGGTGTAGGGGCTTGGTGTTTGATCCCTGGGCATGCTGTGTTGGCTCCAGATGCTGGGTGCTGGGACTGGGGCAAAGTGAGAGAGAGAGAGAGAGAGAGAGAGAGAGAGAGAGAGAGAGAGAGAGAGAGAGAGAGGATTCTTTTTGGTCAATAAAATTATTTGTTGTAGCAAATTACCTTGAGATTACATTCTAATTAAAGTGATTTTCCAGTATAATACAGATGAGTGGTCATCCTTCCTTTTTTTTGTATTTTAGGAAAGGGTCTACAGGGTGTTCAGGGTCTCACTACTAGTTTGGCCTTTTAATACACAAATAACATAAGGAGTCAATAAGATTTTCCTTTTTCTTTGTTGTTTTAAAAGGTCAACTAGTAGTTCAGGATCTCTACTATTGGTTCAGTCTCACTCCTATCACTTGTAGTGATCCTTCTGTTTCTAGCTTCCCAAGCCCTGGGATTACAGGCATGCACCACTCAATCGCTGTCTCAATGCACTCTTGGGATGGGGCCGGCATGACAGACCCGAGGACCAAACCCTTGGCCCCTGTGCCTATTTGCAGGCACTTTAATCCACTGAACTATTTGGCTGGCCCGCTCACTCTTAATCCTTTCTTCATGCAGCCTGATTATTCCATGTCAGTACTGGGGGTTTGCTCAGGATTTCTAGACTGTGTGCTACAGTTTATAGATACTTCTTTAGTACAGGGCCCTGAAGGAATTTTATGGAGAGGATCCATGCTCCATCTGTTGCTGCAAACACCTAGAAACAAACCGTAACCCTCCTTACCCTTCTGATTTGTGAATGTACACTAAAACACTTCTAGAGGTAATAAGATATTCAAATCATTAAGTAGTTGAAAATAGTTGAATAAGAAACTTATAATTTACTGTATACGATTAATTCAGAAAATTATCAATCACTCTAATACATTAACAATTATGGTAAATTTTATATTTGGTACTGTGTTCAGGAAGCAATATGATGTTGGGTACCATACCACATGCCTAGAATCCTAGCACTTTGGGTGCTAAGACAGGAGGATCTCCACAAGGTTGAGACCAGCCTGTGCTACGTAGTGAGTTCAAGGACAGCCTGCACTACATAAGAAAACACACATACATACACAAATAACATAAGGAGTCAATAAGATTTTCCTTTTTCTTTGTTGTTTTAAAAGGCCAAAATCATATTTACAACACAAGTTCAATTTGGAGCCTGAAAAATAGGAATACTATCATATTAGTTCTGCATAATAAAAGGTGAGCAAAATTTGTGGGAAATATAAAGTAGGAAGTATTGATTCAAAATTCCATGTATTCATATATTGTGAGTGCACATACTGTTTTCCTTTGCTGTACATTAGTTATCCAGAGTCTTTGGTTTCATGTTGGTGTGTTTTCACATACTTCTAATATCCTTTAATGATTTGTGTGACCCATTGCACTTCACTTTCCATCACCTCAATTCCTGTCCTTTTCCCTAATAGTTCCCATTCTACTTTCATGTATTTCCCTCAAGACATTACATATGAAGAAAACATAATATTTGTCTGTTTGAATTGGTTCCATTTTGCTTACCAGGGTAATTTATTTCTTTATTTATTTTTGGTGGAACCAGGGATTGAACTCAGGCCTTTGTGCTTGCCAGGCAAGCGCTTATCCTACTGAACCATTTTCCAAGCCTCCTCATCAGGACAATCTGCAGCACCATTCCTTTTTCCTGCTATGGCTGAAGAATACTCTATACCACATTTTCTTTACTCATTGGTCAGTTTATATGTACCTAGATGGTTTTCTACCTTGGCTGTCATGAAGCATGCAATAATGAATTAAGAACTTGCAAGTGTCTCTATAGTATGGTGAATTTTCTTCTTTCCAGCATATACTGATGTATGTATAGTGGGAGAGCTGGTATATCTCTGTATTTAGCTTTCAAAGGAAACTTAATAATAATTGTCAGAGTGACTCATTTACTTTCCTGCCAGTGGAGTCATCTCGCAATCCTTGCCAGGGTCGAATTGGAATCTCACTGTAGTTTTATTTCCATTACTCTGATGGCTAAAGTTGTTGAACATTTTCCTGTATAACTGCTTGTGATCTTGGATTCTTTGATGAATTTTTGTTCAGTTTATTTGCTTAAGTAATGATTGGAATATTTATTGTTTTTATGATTTTGATGCATTATGAATGTTAATCTTCTGACTGAAAAACAGATGGCAAAGATTTTCTCCCATTGTTTTCTCCTGTTGTTGTCTACTAAGTAATTAGTAGACACTTCCACTTAAGGAATTAGTGTGATGAGCACTAAATGGCTTGTACATCTTTTAACTATATGGTTTGTATGTTGGAAGACAAGGTTTTCTCCCATTCTGCAGAGTATCTACAAATACAGTGCAGCGTACTCTTTTGTTACATAGTATGCTTTCAATTTGATGCAATACCATTTGGCAAGTCTTGCTATTGTTTCCTTCTGGGCCTATCTTTTGAGGTCTTCACCCTGTGTTTTCTTCCAGCAGTTTCAAAGTTTAAAACTTAGGTAGTCTTTTTTAAAAATGTATTTACAATGGAGTACTGCTTAGCAATAAAAATGGTTAAACTCAGAAATTTTTGAGAAAGGTATGCCTTGAAAACACACTCTTAAGTTAATTAAATCAGATGCATGTGTAAATGCCACATTATTTCTCTGATGTTTGAAACTGAAAGTGTAGATATGGACAAAAGTGTCTAACAGATATTGTGATGTAGGAAGAAATTGTTCAAATGAGTAGGAGAATAAGAAAAGGAGGTGGGGGAGGAAGAAGAGGGAAAAAAATGGAAAAGAAGGGTAAAATGGAAACAAAGCATTTTTAAAAAGTTTAATTGAATTTTATTTTGAAGAGTAAAAACAAAAGCAAGAACAAAAATTAGGAACAAAGGCAGAAGCAGGGTAACATACAACAATTCATATGTTACAGAGTTTCAAAACAAGAACAGCTGATTACAATTGTTGATGCATTACTACTCTATCATCAAATGTTGCTCATATTAATAGATATAGTTATGTAAGATTGGACACGTGATGAAATATTACCACTTGCTTTCAAGAAAATTTAAATTTTTGTCCTTGCCTCTTTTTCTTCCCTTAGCTTTTTAAAAATTTATTTTGAAGAGAATATAGTAATAACTGATATGACATTAGAAATGCTACATGATTTGAAGACCAAGATGACAGGCATTCAAACATGGCTTTTGTATTACATTTCTAAATGAGAGGAAGAATGGGGAAAAAAAGAGAAATAAGCAAAATCATGTACAGATACAAATCCCCTACAGTGAATGTGATCATTATGTATATTTGAATTGTCTGAATAAACTTAATTAGTTAAAATATTAGAAGATGTTCACAGCACCAAAAGAAGAAAAGAAAAAGGCTTACATTTAGGCCTTTGATATGTTTGAACTAAAAATCATGTACTTTAAATTTTTTATTAGCAGATTTTTAATATATCAAAATACCCAGATTACTGAAAATGGTCTATAGATTCAATTAAGTCACAATAAACATGCCACTGAGATTCTTTTTTGTTTTCTTAGAATGAGAAAATGTCCTAAGATTTGTAGGGAAGTGCTAAAGACCTTAAATAGACAAAGGAGTACTACACAGAAGGAGTAGATACTGGAAGTATTGTAGTACCTGATTTGAAAATATACTACAAAGCCAAGTAAAACAGCATGACACTTTCATAGAAATTGACACATAGAACAATGGAATAGAAAACAAAATATGGAAATGCATCGATACAGCTACAGCCATCTGATTCTTGACAACAGGCTGAGAAAACAAAACCTCCTTTTAGAAAACAAAACCCCCCTTCCAGAACTGAACTGAGAAAACCAGATAGCCCCATGAGGCAGTCAGCACAAACAACTTGCGTTCTCTCTCCTACTGTGCTCTGAATTTTTTGATCACCTGTCAAATTGCTTATTCAATTGAATACTTTGAAGCTTTCTTTATAATAATATCATGCCAACTTTTTTCATTCTTTTTGAAAATTAGAAATTTATTGGTTTTTATACTGATGACATTTTTATTTTATAAGCTATACTTCATCTTTCAGTCTACTAGATATCTACCAATAATAGAAGTTATTACTTTGAGAACATCCTTTATAAAAATTGAACCTTCAGAGATAATATTACCATCACAAGTACTGTTTTCAGGGCCAGGAAGATGGCTTAGTAGAATAAGCACTTGCCTGGCAAGCACAAGGACCTGAGTTCAATCCCTGGTTCCACCAAGAAAAAAAAAAAAAAAAAAAAAAAAAAAAAAAAAAAAAAAAAAAAAAAAAAAAAAAAAAAAAAAAAAAAAAAAAAAAAAAAAAAAAAAAAAAAAAAAAAAAAAAAAAAAAAAAAAAAAAAAAAAAAAAAAACTTAGGTTTTTCACCTAAGACTACTTAGCCCTACGTAGTCCTCCATTGTGTCAGAGCAGCTAAGGCTTATGAATTTTGTACTATTTACATTAAATTATTAAATCTCATTGATTTCATCACAAAATTAATTAAATATGCTGTAGATTTACAAAGGTGAAAATATCCCCAAAATCTAATATTCAGACATTACACTGGGATGTTTAAGTTGAGTAACAGGAAAATAGTAAAAAATGACATGGGAAAGACAAAGAGAGACAGACAGTGACAGTGATGAGAGAGAAACTGAGAAAAATAGTGAGACATTGAGATGCTTCTTTCAGATTTTAATGTTACTTTGAAATAAGAAAAAAAAGTCAAAACAGAACAAAGCAAAAATGAATAGACAGAAATATTAGATGCAAACAAACTTTACAAAGAAAGGACTCAATTCACTTCTACATAAAACCAGTTTCTCTCTTTCCTCATTTTCTTCTTTTAAATATATTTGGTATAGTGAGACTGTTCAGCCCAGACTCATAATGATTTTCCTGCTTTCAGCCACCCCTAACCCCACCCCCATGCTTGGATTATAGGTGTGCACCACCCCACCCTGTCAGTGACTGCTCAGAGAGTCCAAGGGCAGGGCCAGCCCAGCATGAGGTTCCAAAGATGGAACTCTGGGCCCTAAAGGCACTTGGTCTGCTGAGCTATCTTATTGGCCCATCTTTACTTTTCGATGGGCCAATGATGAGTAGATTTTATCTAAAACGCTTCCCAAAAGATACCTCTGTTATTTTCCGCACAATTTTCTATTATGAAGAAATTCTGTCTGGGCTGAGGCAATAGCTGGGTGGTCTAAGCAACTGGAGAGCAAGCACAATGACCTGGGCTTGATCCTTAGTACCTCAGGCCCTGCCAGACCAAAATCCCGAGGTGCAAAACTGGCACAACAGTGCAGGTATGAAATCCCAGTGCTGGGGAGGCTGAGACAGGAGGATGAATAAATAAAAGATTAAAAAAAAAAGCTTTCTGGTTCAGTGCAGAGTTAGAACCTCAACCTAGCAATCTCAACCTAGCAAGAACACCAGAGTAGAAATACACCCAGTGTTCTGTAATTCTCAGCTCTCTTCACAGTGACTATTTTAACATGACCAAAGAAAGTCACCTAGGTAAGCCTGAATTAACGAGGGCTGCAAACATATCATCCAGGAGAGTGATAGAAGGTGATACAGAGAATATGAAACTCCTAACCTAAAAGGTACTTCGGTTGAGTTTGTGTTCTCTAAAACTGAAGAACGAATTTTAGGAACAATTGGAGATTAAGAGCAGAATATATTTTTAGTGGGAAAGAAAGATCCTGTGTGAGACAGGGACAGAATAGAGACCAAATGGGTTGTCCCCAGGAAACTGTCTCTTCCAGGATTTTTATAGAGTAAAACCATGTGGTGAGGTGGGTCTAAGGTGGAAAAGAGAGAAACTCGCTTACGTGGGCATGAGATGGGACAAAACTATAGTCAACCAATGAGAATACAAGCACCACTGCTCAGGTAAAATTGATTAAATCCAATACTACATGAGGAAGCAAGTCACATAGCAAATGGGCCTGAATTCAGGACAGGTCTATTTCTGTTGGGTTAGGTTAGTTTTGGAGCTCTTTCAAGGGATTGATACCTATTTAGAGTATCAAGCCCTGGTGTTCATCGCTAGGGAGGTAGGTGGCTGCATTTGTTTACTCTTTTTGTCTTGAGGTCTGGCATACAGTGGGCCTGGCCCTGGCTGAGCGCATATAATATTTCTATCTAATTTAGCTTAATGACCCTACAACAAAGGGTCATTAAGTGAGCCTAGAAGTACAACCATTCTGGCACAATAGATTGTGTAGCTCACATTCCTAATGTTTTCCTATGTCTTTCTCTCTAAGTCATTAATCATCAAATCTACCTCATTCCCTCAATGAAGTATTTTTAATAAGATTTCTGATCAGTGTTGTTCATCTGTAATTTGAAAACAACAAAATCAATCCAATTTTGCAGTTGCATGGATTATAAAGAATATGTGCATGAGTCAAACTTTGAAATCGTTCCATGATTCTGAAACATTCATTCATGTCTCTGTTGAAATGACTACCAAACTTGATATGACTTTATTTTTTATATTATTTATTTTTTCATACCAAAATTGAGCAAAACATAAAATTTCCTGTATGCCTGCTACCCTATTTATGAGTAGGCTCTTGCACCATTAGCATCCTCCACCATCCTGTTGTAATGAACAGATCAGCCTTGACACCCTGTTACAATCCAAAGGCAATCCTAGTTTATGTTGGGGTTTACTTCTAGTACTGTGCACTATAAAGGTTTTGACAGATAGATAAAACATATCCACCATTACACTACACAGAGTAGTTTCAGGGTCCTGCACATTTTCTGTGATTTCAGTTGTCATCAATTTCTCCATAAATGTCTCCATAATTTTATCTTGTCCAGAGTACCTTATTGTTGGGATAATACAGTATATGATATTTTCAGATTAGGTTCTTTCACATAGATAGATGCATTTCAGTTTCTTCCTTTTTTTTAGTTTTCAGTTTCTTCCAGCTCACTTTATTTTAGTGTTGGATATTTACATATAAATATGAACAGTGATTTATCTGACCATTCTCCAACTGTAACCCATCTTGATTGTTCCATATTTATAGAACTAAAAATAACATGTATTCATTTGTGCCATTTTAGTGCTAAAGATCGATTGCTTCTATTCTAAAATTTTATGTACAAAGACTCATCAATTTTGTCTGTTTTATATTTTGTTTCAGTTGCTTAGTGTAGTATTTTATGATCATCTAGACAACACCTGCATATCTCCTGTTTATCTGTCCTATTAATAATCTATTAGGTTACATAATTATTTAATCTATTAATCTAATACCTAATCTATTGACGGATATTTGAGCTTTTTTGATTTGCATAATAAACAAAAACAATGCTTGATTTTATAGAGAGCTTTTGAGGGTTACTTTTCAATTCATTAAATATACACTTCAGAATGGTACTGTTGAGTCATCTTATATGCATATTTTTGACTATGAAAACTGTCAAGCTATTTTCTAAAACAATTCCAACAGAAATGTAGGAACTTTCAAATTTCAAATTACTAAAAATCCTCTCCAATGAAAAATTTATAGTTGAATAACATATGGCTATTCTTAATAATTTTATGCTGTCCTATTTTAGAATGCCAAAGAGTGTTAAATAATATGAATAAGAAAGAAAACACATCTATTTAAGAAATATAGTACTCCTAAAATTGAGGCAATCTGACTTCAAAAAGATGAACACCTGTGAAGTAAAGGTTTGTACCTATCTTTGGTGCAGATGCTTTTAGGTGTTTGCCTTTGAAATTGGTACAAAACAGACACAGGGAGACATCAAAGAACCTGTTCCTAAATATGAAATTGATTTCTATTGAAACAAATAAGACAAAAATATAGTATAGACAAGCAAAGATAATTGGTGAATACCATATTTTCAGGAAAAAAAAATTACTACAAAAATTGTACCTGGAGTCTTTTCAGATATAACTATCCTATTATTAATTAGCTTCACTGGGACTTCATGGATTCTACCTTCTGGCTCTTGTTCATGGTACTTGAGTTCCCAAGCTGGCCAGTATCAGCTCTCACCACCCTGGCAAATGTTGTCCATTTTATACTGCTACTTCTTCATTATAACTTCTACTGAAACCATCTTCTTAAGTTGCGTAATGCCTTATTTGTTTGGCATTTTAAATATTGCCAGCATATTTTAAAACCACATATTAAGTTAAGCAGTATATAATATAAACATTGTTATTTATCTTTTCTGTTACTCTAGCTTTGACAGTGTACTTTTTCCAAATTTGGCAACTCATTTTACCACAATTCAGTAAAAAGAAATTGATCTGAAAAATAATGTAAATGGGATACTGTCTTCAGAGGTTCACATACTGAAGATTATATGCATGTACGTGCATATGCTCGCTATACTCAGATTGCCTTACTTGACAATTGGTCAGGTTCATTCTGTGCACTAATTGATTCTCATAGCACACCCTTTAAAAACTATGTCTGAAAAGGTACTGCATTTAAATACTAACTAAAACACTTATATCTACTTGAACTTCTTAAAAAGTCAATGGCTCCATAAATTTAAAGTTTGGGCTCAAGAGAGAACATAATTTCCCAAGGACTAGCATTAACTCTGGGAGAGCACAGAGCTCTAAACACTACTGTATCTTTAGCAATTCATGAAGACGATATTGAATCAGTGTGCTAGAGGACTTCTTGAGCAGCAATGTCACACTCAAGGGAGCATTTTTTTAGATGTCTTCAAGCACTACTCAATTACTCCCTTCACAAGCTTCACACATTTTGAGGTAAATATGATCTTTTACTATGGTGCTTTGTATTGCTTTGAGGAAAAGAAGTAATAAATCATTAACTGATGCAATCCTTATCTTTTTCACTTTTTCTAAGGTAATTATACTATTAATTTCTATTAGTTCATTGAAAGCAATAGTTAATGATTATATTGTTTGATAAATTTTGCATGCCTATATCCTGTAATCTGAGAAACTACTTTGAAGATAACAGTACACAACATAACCATTATTATCCTATCATCTTGTCTTGAAATTCTGTACCTTTTCTTATTCCATTCATCCATTTTGACTATCATTTGAAATAAAAAGATACGCATATAATAAACAGAAATTACCTGGAAAAATCCATACAACTTAATCCTCACTACACAAATATTTTTTTAGAAAAGACTTCAAAAAATATTTTAGCATAGAATGAAAAAAGAAACAGAAACCCAGACATTTTTATTAACCATAAATTTTTCTTGTTAAAAATACAAGGAAAGAATGTGAAACCTCTATGTAGTCATTAAATATGTGCTGGGATAGTTTAATGCTTCTCGTAGCATACAATAAGTTAAAAAAAAATCCTTGGAGAGAGCGAGGTTTTGAACTTGAACCCTGATGGTTTGCAGCTCTTAACCTGCAGGCTACATAATGACAAACACTCAGTGAAAATTGGTTCACATATAGCTAGAAATTTAGTATTGTTGAATTTACCCTCCTTTTTAGTGGACAATTATCATTTACTATTGTTCTGCCCTACTTCTATCTTGTTTTTTTCCAGTTATTCTTCAACAATAATGTATATTTGGATTTATTTTTGTTTCTTAGAAATAAACATCTGTGTTAAATATTAGCAGGTCCTTTGGGTGCTGAATCAGATCCTTTGGTTGGTGAGTCAAAAGTCCTTGACTATGTGTGTGCCTGTGTGTGTGTGTGTGTGTATGTGTGCGTGCATGGGCATGTCCCAATATGAGCATCCATATGTGTTATGTTCCAAGTCCAACTTTCAAAATATCTCTTGGTTTATCAAATCAGGATTGGAGTAAGTATTTTATTTTACTTAATTTTATACATTTATATTTTGTGTGGCAGGCACAGCATGGAGGAAATATTATAATTCTGGATATATGTTTATATCTTAGATAAATTTGATACTCATGGATATTCACAAAATCTCTCTGTGGGATAAGTTTTCTCCCACTGTATTGTTTTGCAACTCACAAGGCATTTTAAACTCATGATTTGATCTTATTTTCTTTTGAATGGATGGTGTAGTATAGGTAAGCCATACCTTGCATTACTGTATACTAAACACTCTTTTAAAGGAATTAGCTATTGCAGGACCTATGATTTATGCTACTTGATCCCAGCTGAGGTTAGAAGCCAGTCTGGTCCTAGAGTCTTCAAAGACTTGCCAACAGTCTGTCAGATTTGATAACTCACACCACTCTGAACTTGGCTCAGAGAGGTCAGTTATAGAGTTAGTATTAAACCCCACCCCCAAATTGAAGCCTGCTTAAAAGTGCGGGAATGCTGCCAGCTGACTTGCAAGCAAGTAGGTTTTCAACTTTAAGAGGCTCATGTTTTCTTGGAATTAGGGATGGGCTGGTAAGAAATGAAAGACATTTCCACGTGGAGTTACACAGCAGATGGAACTGTCCTGTGTGTTGGGAAGCATTTGTTTATATGAAAACATGGACAGTGTATCAGACTAAGTATGTAAGGACAAATTGGGAATGTAACAAAGTCTTCAATCACACTTCTTTTACTTAGTAATACATCCCTGCTACTTTTTGATTGTTTTATGTTACATAATTTTTTTCACATAAAGTTACTCATTTATGAACTATACAAAAACTGTTGCTGTTCCCCATTATCAAGTTCCAGTAGAATAATCCCCAGAAAGAGAATAATAGGCAATACAAAGTTGTAAACAACATGAAGGAAAGAAAAAAATTTGTTTTTTCATTGTTACAGTTGCTTTGTTCAACAAAATGCCTTAATGTTCAAAGGGACATTAAGAAACATTTTTTGGAAGAATAAATAAATAATTGCATAAAAATTTAATTTAATGTTTATGTTTATATTGTTCTCTTTGTTTAATAAACTCACACCATTTTATGCCTTTTAAGGTACTTTGGGAGGAAATTATTTAAACCATATACTGATCATTTTTGTGGAACTATACTGATAGCTTTCTAAGTTTTTAATGAAAAATTTTAATCATGAAAAAATGATTTTATGTTGAAAGTATTTTAATTTTTAATTTATGAGTCATTTTTAATTTATGAATATATATATAACTATTCTTTATATTTTACTATCATATCTAAATGTGGTTTACATAATGGATTATTAATGACTACAAATTATTCATCCCCTTTCATTAATATGAGGCATCTATATCTCTTCTACTGGAATCCTGACAGATGCTATGACCCATTATACAACATTCAAACCAGATCTGGTGGTGAATGCCTGTAATCCCAGAATTCTTGGAGACTAATTCAGAATTGGAAATTTGAGCTCTGGGAAACTAGGTAGCATAGCAAGATCCTGATTCAAAACTGAAAAAACTAAGTAAACAGACTGGGGATATAGCTCAAAGATAAAAAAATGCATTTTCACTATTAAATATTATTTTCACACAAGACATATATGCTTAGAATATATACCATGAAAAAATAAAAATGCAATTCCAGTTATATTTTGACTTTTTAAATATGACACATCTTAAGAGAACTAATGAACTCTTAATATTTTATAGTTGCTAAATTCAAATGGATTATAACCTTCTGATGCCACTGAAATATTTGAAACTAAACTTCAGATTTATGGTTCCAAGATTTATATTTTCAATAAAGTTTATTTCAGAACCTTTAAAAAAGAGCATGGCTATGTACAACTCTAATTGATTACAAAAAATCTAAGTGATTACAGATAATTTTATGTGGAATTCCTTTTAACAAGCCATCATTCACAATTACTTTCTTTGTTACTAAATTAACTAAGTGCTGAGTTTATTAATTTTCCAGTAATACTCGTGTGTTTAAAGTACACTAGGGCCCTCAGCCGCAGACCCAGTGCAGCTTGGCCTGTGAGTGAGGGCTCCAGGCGTGCTGTGCTGGAGGGACCTTTTCCAGTCTTCTCTGGTACTGGCCAGCAGCCCTGGACCCAGCAGAGCGGGGCTGACCCAGCACAGCCTACCTGTTGAATAAGAACACCCACTATTCTTTTGGGAGCCCAGAGGACCCACCAAAGCCCAGGCACGCCCACCTAGAGAGCAACCTGCCTGAGACAACTCTGGCAACATTATGAATCCTTCCACAAAGCCAGCCAAGAGAGAGGTTCTCTTGACCAGGGAACCAACAAGGGGAACCACAGGAGCTGCAGCAAAAAGGAACTGAACACGACAACTAGATCCAGGACAGGCACAACTGGACAATCTTAAACTTAAAAGACTGGCACCTGAAGCTCATTACCTGCTAAGGTTATAGCTGCACCAAAGCTCTACACCAAAGGTCAGAGTCAGTGCTATACAAAATGACAAAGGCAAGAAGAAAAATGCAATCTCAGGCCTAGAGTCCACCAGTAAGTGCAGAGGACACTAGCTCAGCTGAAATGAATTAACAGAGGAGGAAGCAAAGGAACAACAATAAAAAGGTAGAGAGGAACTCAGACAACAATGAATTCATGAAATAAAAAAAAGAAATATCAGAATACATAGCATCTGAAATAATGAATCAAATCCAGAAACATCTGGGGGTAAAAACCAATGTTCACGCAGAACAAGTGCAGAGAGCGCTATTCCAGCTGAAACGTATGAATTAACAGCATCTGAAGCAAAGAAACAACAGCAGAAAGGTCATGAGGAGCTCAAAGCAGAAATCATTTATGAAATCAAAAAAGAATTCTTTAAAAAAAAGAATTCTTTGAAATCATAGCATCTGATATACAGAAACAAGTCTGGAAATCTACAGAGGAAACACAACTTGGAAGAAACTTTGCACAAAAAAGAATTAATAACTACCTCTAAAAATTTAGAGGAGATCAGAAATATGACAGATTCTTTGAATGAGCAATAGAGAAAAGAAATGAAATGCATGAAATGAGTCAAAGAGATATAGAAGAACTAAAAATATCAGTCATGAGTCTACAAAGCCCTTTGAGTGAAAGCAAAGACAGAGTTTCACGTTTTGAAGAAACTGATGCAACTAGTGAAAAAGTGAGAAAGGATTTCTTAAAAACAACGAGAATGCAGGAAAAAATAATCCATCACCTGCAAGATGATGCCAGGATGAACAATGTGACATTAATTGGTATCAGAGAGAATGAAAGAATCAATACAAATGACATAAAAAGAATTTGGGGAGAAGTAATCACAGAAAACTTCCCAAATAGGAGGAAATAATCCAACATTCAGGTAACGGAAACAAACAGAACACCAAATAACTTCAACCCAAGTAAAAACACCAAGACATATAATAGTCAAGATCCCAGAAATCCAACACAAAAATAATATACTGAAAGCATCTAGAGAACAGAAACAGATGATATTCAAAGGAAAACCCATCAGGATTACAGCCGACTTCTCTACACAAACCTTGAAGGAAAGGAGATCATGGAGCAGAGTTCTTCAAGTCCTTCATGAAAACAAATTCCAGCCCAGACTATTATACCCTGCAAAACTCTCTTTAAAGATTGATGGAGAAGTGAAATACTTCCACGACAAAGAACAACTAAAGAATTTCATGATGACAAAGCCATCCCTTCACAGGCTGCTGAAAGATGTTCTAGAAAGAGAGCACAATGACCAGAAGCCCACAAATGAGAACGGAAAGAGCCCACTAAACAGGATGGACAATTAAACACAGAATACAGAGAAGTAAATAACAGCAGATAAATATCATGACAAACATCAGTCAACACATTTCAATTGTAACCATCAGTGTAAATGGACTCAATTCATCAACTAAGGGAAATAGACTGGCACAGTGGATTAGGAAACAAAATCCAACAATATTCTGTATACAAGAAATACACTTAACTCAAAAGAACATTCATAGGCTCAAAGTCAAATGAAGGAAAACAATAGTACATGCCCCAGCACCTCAGAAAAAAAGCAGGAGTAGCAATGCTGTTCTCAGACAGTCTCAACTTCAAACCCAGAAGGATCAAACGACACATAGAAGGGCACTATATTTTGGTCAGGGGAGCAATTCAAGAGCAAGAGGTAACACTCATAAATATCTATGGACCAAACACAGGAGCAACCAACTGTGTAAGATAAATCATAATGGACATGAAAAACATAATATCTAAGACCACAATCTTAACAGGAGACCTTAACACCCCCTTATTTCAAAAGGATAGATCAAGCAGACAAAAAATTAACAAGGAAGTAGCAGAACTGAACCAGAGATTGGAGCAAATGGACCTGGTGGAGACGTATACAGAGTGTTCCACCCAATCACAACTGAATACACATTTTTTCCCCTGCATATGGGATATTTTCCAAAATAGACCACAAACTAGTCCAGACGTCATGCATAAGTATATGCAAGAAAACAGAAATTATCCCTTGCATGTTATTTGACTACAGTGCAATGAAACTGGAACTAAATGCCAAAATGAACCAGAAAAACCCGCTAAATTCATGCAAATTAAACAATACCCTACTGAGTAATCAATGGGTCACAGAAGAAATTAAACAAGGAATTCTACAATATGTACAATTCAGTGAAAATTCAATCACAACTTACCGGAGTTTATGGGATACGAAGAAAGCAGTTCTTAGAGGGAAAATCATAGCTATGAACACACACATTAGGAAAACAGAATGGGAACAAACATCTTAAAGTTGCACCTCCGACATCTAGAAAAAGAAGAGCAAACGAAACCCAGAGAACAAACACGGGAAGAAATCATGACGATTAGAGCAGACATTAATTCAATTGAAATGAAGAAAACAATTCAAAGAATTCACAAATCAAAAAGTTGGTTCTTTGAAAGACTAAATAAAGTTGATAAGGCTGTAGCCAACCTCATGAAAAAGAGGAAAGAAAAAAATCATGTACATGCAATAAGGAATGAAAAGGATGAAATCACCCAGAGGAAATTTAGAAGTTTTTCAGTATTACTTCAAGAATCTTTATGCTTACAGAATAGAAGACACAGAAGAAATGGAGATTCCTCAACAGGTGCAAATTATCAAAACTGAACCAAGAAGATAAAACAACTCTCAATAAGCCAATAACTGTCAAGAAAATAAGGAACATAATAAAGAGCCTACCGACAAAGAAAAGTCCAGGTCCTGATGGATTCACAGCTGAATTCTACAAGAAATTTATAGAAAATACAATCCCTACTATCCTCAAACTTTTCAATGAAATTGAAATGGAAGCAGTGTTCTAAACATCATTTCTGGAGGCAGGTATAATACTGATTCCAAAGCCAGGGAAAGACACAACCAAAAAGGAGAAGTACAGGCCAAACTCCCTCATGAACATAGATGCAAAAATCCTCAATAAAATCCTAGTGTATAGAATACAGCGAATCATCAGAAGATCATACACCATGACGAGGTAGGATTCATCCCAGGGATACGAGGATGGTTCAGTATTCGAAAGTCTTAAATGTAACACAGTATTAATGTAATAATTTAAAAAGTCTTAAATGTAATACAGCCAAATCTAAAAACCATGTGATCTTCTCAATCGATGCAGAGAAATCTTTTGACAAAGTCCAACACTCATTCATGTTCAAAGTCCTACAGAAGATTAAAATAGATGGACTCTACCTTAACTTGATAAAAGCCATCTATGACAACCCAAAAGCTAATATAATCCTAAATGGGGAAAAACTAAAATTTTTTATTCTTAAATTAAGTACAAGACAGGGATGTCCTCTGTCACCTCTCCTATGCAAAATAGTTTTGGAATCATTAACAATAGCCATTAGAAAAGAATGAGAAATAAAAATAAGAATAGGTAAAGAAGAAGTTAAATACTCACTATTTGCAGATGACATGATACTTTATTTGGAAGTTCCAAAACTTCCACCAAGAAACTACTAGAACTGATATGGAAATTCAGTAGCATAGCAGGGTACAAAGTCAGTTCTCAAAACTTAATAATATACCTCTACACAAATAACAAGCACAGTTAAGGCGAAACAATAGAAACAATACCTTTTACAATAGCACCACGGAAAATGAAATAACTTGGAATTCCTTAACCAAGGAAATCAAAGATCTTTTCACATAAAATTACAACACCCTAGGGAAAGATATTATAGAGGATTTCAGAAAATGGAGATATTCTCTGCTTCCTGAATAGGAAGAACCAACATCGTGAAGATGGCCATACTCCCAAAATTGCTGTATAGATTTAATGCAATCCCTGTTGAACTGGCACCAATATACCTTCCAGACCTAGAAAAATCATTCCCAAAATTTATTTGGAACCACAAATGACCTAGAATAGCAAAGGCAATCTTGGCCAATAAAGACAAGGCAGGAGGCATCACAATTCCTGACGTGAAATTATACTTCAAAACCACTGTGATAAAATCAACATGGTATTGGCCATGAAATACACCTGAGGATCAATGGAATAGATTAGAAGACACAGAGGCATCTACGAACACACTCAGCCATCTGATCTTCGACAAAGGGGCCAAACAAGTCTACTGGAAGAAACATAGCCTCTTTAACAAATGGTGCTGGAAAACCTAAATTTCTATATGCCGAATACTAAAACTTGAACCAGTTCTATCACAATGCACTAAGCTAAAGTCAAAATGGATTAAAGATCTAAACATTAAAACAGAAACACTCAATCTCCTGGAAGAGAAAGTAGGAGGAACGTTTGAAGACATATGACTAGGTAAACGATTCATGAACAAACATATATTCGCATGGGAAACACTTGAGACATTCAACAACTGGGATCACTTGTTCTTGAGGAGTTTCTGCAAGTCAAAACACATTGTCAACAGAGTGAAAAGACAACCCACAAATTTTGAAAAAGTCCTGACTAATATGCATTCAGACAACAGTCTCCTGTCTAGAATATATAAAGAACTAAGATATAACTGGGTGCTCAAATTTAAAGACCCAATTCAGAAATGGGCATTTGAGATGAATACACAGTTCTCAGATGATGAAATTAAAGAAGCAAATAAATATACGAAAAAATGCTCCACATCACTAGCCATCCGTGAAATGCAAATAAAAACAACACTGAGATACCATCTCACTCTGGAAAGAATGGCTATTATAAGGAAATCAACCAATGACAAATGTTGGTGAGGTTGTGGGGAAAAGGGAACATTTCTCTGCTGATGGGAATGTAGACTGGTACAAACATTGTGAGATCGGTGTGGAGACTCCTCAAAAGAGTTGGACTAGAAATCCCATTCAAACCAGCTATCTCCCTACTGAGAATTTTCCCAGAGGAACTGAAAACATTATACCATAGTGATATATGTATACCTATGTTTATAGCAGCAAAATTTGTGATAGCAAAATGCTGGGGACAACCAAGAGTCCGTCGCATGAGGAATGGTTGAAAAACATGTGGTATTTCTGTATAATGGAGTATTACTCAGCTATAAAGAATGTTAAACTTGAAGCATCTATACTGAAGTGGATGTTACTTGAACATACACTCATAAGTGAAACAAACTAGACCTACATGTGCAAATATCATATAATCTCCCTACTATACGAAGTCAAAAGAAGAAACAGAAATAGAAATGTACAGCAACTAAAAACAATTGAGTCAGACAGTTAGGGCAAACTGAATGGCATATGCTGTAGGGTATTAATTAGCTTTTCTTCTGGATGGTTAACAACTTAAGTTCACAGATCAAAATTGGAGAAATAGAAGAGCCACAAGGTCAGTCAACATTTTGGCCCTAGCCTTTCAAGGTCAGTAAAGATTCAGGACATAGGTGAACCTATACTGTAACATTCTGAAACTCAGTTGTGACCCAAATTCTCTGAATAAGAGATTATGGAACCACAGAGCAAGGAGATCAATTATCTATAGTGTACCTGGGGAGAGAGAGAAAACTTTCTCTCGGGCTCTCATGGACAGTTAACTGATCAAGCATTGGTCAAGCATTGGCCATGATACAGACAAAGTATCTACAGAGTAAGGTACAGGATTACAAGATAAACACTGAGGGGACTTCACGACCTTATCAGAAACAAAAACTACATGTTTTGGTATATAGGTCTTGCTCTACCTCAGTCTTAACCATCCAGCAGAAAAGTATAAAAATGAGGTATACAACTTGGGGCCATAATAACAAATTGAGCTGTAAATGGCTACAGTCAACAACTTCTTCGGATAACTCACTATTGTTGTGGAATGCTGGACTGTGCTGGATTCTGTTGCCGAGTTCAGGTGCTTAAATTGGTTTAATGACAATGGAGTGCCCATCTTTGAAAGGTCTAGACAAGAAAAGGGATATGAATGGAAGAATCATGATGTGTGTGTATAAACAGTACAGTAAGGATAAATATGCTGTGCTTCTGCATAATTCTATGAGAAGCAAGATTTGCGCTAATAGTGGTTGGACAAGATATTATGTCGGCTTCTAGTGCTATGGACAACCACTAGGTAGAAAGTATTAATTATTGAATCTGTGATATAATTCAGGTATAAAAATAAGATAATATATAGCTATACTCTCTTCATTCATTGATTAGAGACATCTGCTGTAATAATATCTGTAAGTATAATAGCATGTATGTACCTGTATGGCACCAAAACATTACAAAAACCTTTTTGTAATGTAGTAATTTATCGAATCTGTCCTGTTAATTTGTCTTGAAATGGTCTCATTGCTATTTGTTCTGCAATATATTAAAAAAAATAAAGTAGACTGGGGTGTATACTTCGAGTTATTTTTCAATATGAAAACTGTGCTATAGATGCATATGTGGCACAAATCGATCAGCTTAGCGTTGTCTCAGTCCTGTGTTAGAAACAAGTTGTTTTATCATCAGTTTACTCACATACTGTCATATTATAAAATGTTACAGATCTTTCATAAGAACGTGAAAGGAAGAAGTTAACATCAGCAAATTTTCATTATGTAAATCACGTCTCATGTGCATTGTTGGATCAACTTTAGTGAACATAATCCTTATTTACCTGAAAAACAAGAAAAGTATTAGAAAGCAACAGGGGTTCTTCTGAACAACATTTGCAACAAATTTTTCATTATCTCCTTTCAGACTCACTGAGAATTACTATCTGATAGAAAATTTATGCTGAAGTTATAGCAAATCTTACAACTCTCTATGGATTCTTTTCTACATTAGTGTGGATATTAACTAAAGCAGTCTAACATGGCTAGAGTTCACACAATAGAACTTTATATTTCTGTCTTTCGTAAAGCATCAAACAGTTTAGGAGGGGACCTGCTCTTGTTACTTTTCTCACTGCTGGGACAAAATACCCAATACCGACATGTGAAAGGAGGAAAAGTTTAACTCACAATTTGTAAACGTTTTAGTTCAGTCAGTTGGCTGCAAGGCAGGGAGGCTTAGCAGTGGAGCACTACAGGAGAGAAACATTTGCAGCAGAGCAGGGCAGAGGAAAGCAAGCAAAGCAGCAAAACTTCAAGGCAGAAGGATTAGTCAGCCTCTCTCATTAGGTTGTTCCATCCAGGTTATCTGCCTTTTGGATAGTGAAACTTAGACACATGGTAATTCTACTGAGTGGATTAGTCCACACACCCTTAATCCCAGGATCACAACCTTAATCCATATTTAAATATCCCAGATCCTGCCATCTCCAAGCAGCGCCACCTGTGAATGTATGAAGCTTTGAGGAGACATCTAAATAAAAGTCAGAACAGGTTCCAAACATGACTGCAGTTAACACAAAGGAAGTTTATATTCCATTCTTTTGTAAAATACTAAGCAGGTCAGGTAGTTCTACTCTGCAATATAAAAAGTAGACTAAATTTCCTTTGTTTATAAAGTGACCCTAATGCTTCCAAGAATGTTATACTTTGCTTGAGGCTTCAATGTGGATAGACAAGAAGTGGAAGGGGGAAAGAAGGTGGCATAGTTTTTCTTTTGAAGGCTCCTCTTCTAAGGTGGATACTGAACTTTCCCTCACGTCTAAGACTTAAACATGTGCATGTGCAAAGGTTTGGAGTATAATATTTATTTATAGTATCTGTGTGCAGGGATATAATTTCTATTAGTATACTAGAAAAGGAGCATGGATATTTAGGGCCAGTTAACAGTGATCACCAAATTATTTATCATTTATTTAAAACTCTAGACCATCCAGTAGAAAGCCATCAATATTGCCTTCATGGCAACATAGCTTGGGCCATTGAAACAAAACATAGTAGACTGAGTGATATTTAAACAATAGAGATTTACTTCTAAACGTTCTGGAGAGCAATAGCCCAATGTCAAGGTGCTAAAGTCATTGAATTCTGGTGAGGGCCTTCTCTTTGTGTGTAAGCTGCTGATTGCTATCTATGTCCTTACATGATGGAAGACCTGATACAATCCGACCCTTTTAAGGGTGGTATATCTGTGACTAAGGAAATAGTCTCATAACCTGACCACCTTCTTCAAAGCCAAATCACTTTTGCAAACTAGGTTTCCACATATAACTTTAAAATGATGCAAACGTTTAGACCATAAATTCTAGTAAAATGAAAAAGTGGAACAAAATGTGTGTTTCCTATAAACACCTTCCTAAGACATTTGTGCCTCTGTGAAGATTTATGTCTCATCATATTTCCCCACCATTGCCCACATACTGCACAAGTGTAGCACATTAATTAGTCACGAATAATTTTCTAAGCTCTATGCTCCTTTTTTCATTCTCAGATAAATTGAAACAAACAGATAATAAAAAGTTTAAACTATCCTTTAATCACAAAATGATACTGTACTCTAGTATATGATCTTAAGAAGCAATATGTTCATGTCTTCTTAAGTATATATTTAGAATGTGTTAAAGTTAAATAGTAATGTTACAAATATTCAAATTGTAATACAAAATTAGTGGTTAGTATTTCATTGGAAATAACCCTTATCTATTATGATATATGCTATGCAATATATGTAAATAGTATATTACTAGATTAGTAATGTCATCTGAATTTATCTGGCACTATCCATCTTTCCTTAGAAAATCTATCAGTATCTATCTATCTATCTATCTATCTATCTATCTATCTATCTATCATCTATCTATCTTTCTTTCATCTATCTATCTAATGAATCATGTATCTCTTTAGCCCCCAATCCATCATATTTCCAAGTGAATTACCAGTGAGAAGAGTAAGTGAACTGAATTTAAATGTTTTAAGCTATATTTGTCATTCATTGAGATTGATAGTTTATTAAAAAATCACATGCTCCCTTATTCTAGAAGGTGCTGAAGCATGGGGATAGAAACCTGCCTTTCACCTTCTTCTTACAGTATGCAGTCAGCATGGAGGCTATAGGGAGAGTGCTGAAACCTACCTTCCTTTCAGAGAAAGGAGGAATCATGCATGCCACATTGTGTGACAATTTTGACTTCTAGCCTCCTGCTGCATCACTGAGACACCCATCACTGAGACACCCATTAACTTCTATCCCTTTTGCAGCAGTAAGGAGATAGCACTTGCTCTATTCAGCAGCAGCAGAAGTCTGACACTTGCCACATTGCAGTACCTGGAGGCATCTGCCTGCAGCAGACTGGTGGAAGAGCTCTGGCCCCGTGTTTGACTTTCTCTGGCAACTAGAAGCCTTTCCCGTGGACACACCGGACAACTCCACCAGCCCCTCGGGTTGTGTGATGATTTCTCTCTCTCCTCAGCCTATGATGAAGAGACAGTAAGGAATCTGTCACCTGAGTAATTAATTGACATAAAACTAGAAAATACAGACTATTATAGGGGATTTTTACATTGAGTTGAAACTTGACTTTGGCACATAAAAGCAGGCCAGAATACATATTTTAAGCCTAAATAGAGTAAAAAAGTTGGTAATATAAAAGATTTAAGTAGTATGCTTTACACTCACAACATAATAAATATTCAAGTTTTAGTTCATAGTAGTGATATGGAAAATTACACTTTTTTTTTTTCTTTAGAACCAGGGATTGAAATTAGGCCCTTGCACTTGCCAGGGAAACACTTAAAACATTTCAAATCAAATGAGAAACGAGAGTCAGTGGGGAGTCCTATCAACATGGGATAAGTGTCACAGTTAATTCATAAAACATCATAAAATGTTTACAAATAGCAATATTGATATTGTTGGAAACAAATAAAAAAATACACAACTGAGCAATGGATGAAGAAGCTATGGTATTTTTATGGGAAACTACTGGGCTATACAGGACAAATTTGAGGATTGTATAGGAAAATGAATGCAACTAGAGACCATACTCACAAATGAAATAAATCAAACTCATGTGTATAAACATGGTATTGTTTCCCTTCTGTAAGAAACTAAAAAAGTAAATAAAATCCAAAATCTGCAATAGATATTGTGAAAGCGAAAGACACTGTTTAAAAAGAAAGAACACCTGGGATGGGTGAAAGAGAAAAGGAGGAAGAGAAAAAAAATATTTGTATATAATGGCTAAGATAATTTTTTTTTTGTCTTTTTGAGACTATGCAGCTCAGGCTGGCCTTAAGCTCACTTTGTAGCTCAGGCTGGTCTTTTTTTTTTTTCTCTTTTTTTTTTTTTTTTTTTCTTTTGGCAGAACTGGGGATTGAACTCAGGCCTCTGGGCTTGCCAGGGAAGCACTTATTCTACTGAGCTATCTCCCCGGCTCTCTCAGGCTGGTCTTGAACTCACAACAATCCTCCTGCCTCAGCCTCCCAAGTGCTGGGATTACAGGTCTGCACCACCACGCCCGGCTGCCTAAGATAATTATACTACTAATTTTTATTAGTTCATTGAAATGAACACTTAGTGCTTAATTTTTTGATTAATTTTAAATTCCTATATCTGAAAAAAAGTAGTTCAAACAACTACTTTGAAGATAACAATGCACAACATAAAAACAGCTATTTCCTATCATCTGATCTTGAAATCCTGTATTGTTTTATTACTTCTTCCTTATTTTTACACTCTTTAAAACAAAAAAAAATACTTAAAAATTAAAAATTAAAAAATTCAAATTAAATGGAAAAATAGACAAATGGAGATTTCACTAAGAAAAATAAAGAAAAATTTAGGTATTAGCCCTTTTCAGGGAAGTAACTAGTAAAAGTTTTGTCTCTTCACTATACTGAACATCTCCTTTGCTCTCCAGAAGCTTTAATCTTATCATCCCATTCATTGATTCTTGATATTCTCTGTTCATATGATGTTCTCTTGCAAAACTCTTCACAGCACCTACAAGGTCCTCAGTTTGAAATTAGGGGAAAAATGTCTTTGACTATGTTTATTTCTTTCAAGATATTTACCTATTTTATCTTTTGTCAGGTTATTTCTGTTTTTAAAATCTAGAATTTATTTTATTTTAGTGCATTACAAGACACAAGCCAATATCTAGTCTTCCAAATGTTTATAATCAGTTTTCTCAGCATAATTTGTTGAAGACACATTTGTATTCTTACAGTGTATGTTTTGTCCACTTTGTCAAAGACTAAGTGCCTGAGTGTGTGGGTGGCGTTGTTTGTGCATTTTTTATTGTGCTCCAATTTCTGTGTATCTACTCTATATTTGTGTCAGTCTTGTGCTGTACACAATTGCTATAAGCAACTTGATAATTGTGAATAACTTGTGATGCCTTTTGCTGTACTCTTGTTGCCCAGGATTGTTTTGGAGTCCAGGCACGGTGGTGCCTATAACATAGGTTATGCCTATAACATAGGCATATATAAAATATCTAGCAATAAAAGATATATTGATATAGATGCATATATAAATATATGCTATTTTGGTTCTGTTGTAATTTTAGCATCGTTTTCTCTAGTTTTATGAGGAATGCTATTGGTATTTTGTTTGAGGTAGGATTAAGTATGTGTCAGTTTTGATGTCACAGCTATTTTGACATTATGGTTCTACATAAGCAATAGGTGATTTCATTTCCAATATCCTCACTAATCCTTTTTTTTAATGGTATTTCAGTTGTTTAATTCCTTAGTATTTATTTTTTCTTTAAGCATTTGTAATTGGTATTGTTTTCCTAATTTCTCGGTGAGTTCAATATTGCTGCACAGGGATATTATTGATTTTTATGTTCTTTTTATATCTGCTACTTTACTGAATTTGTTAGTTCTGGAAATCTTTGGTGGATCTTTTTGGGTTTTCTATATAAAAATTATGTTGTCTATGAATAAATATAGTTTGACCTCTTCATATACATACAAATGTATAAAGTTACATAGAGAGTAAAGTATATACAGAAAAAGGATACATTTAAATATATGAAGAGTATATAAATATATAGAAACTAAAGATATATAACATAGGCATATATAAAATATCTAGCAATAAAAGATATATCGATATAGATGCATATATAAATATGCTATTTCTTTGTCTTACCTAACTATTTTCATTCAAAGTTTATATTTATCCTGAATGTTTAAAGAGATATCCTTATATTTTTCTTCCTTTGAGAGAAAAAGTTTTCAAATTTTCCACATTTAATAAGAGTTTAGTAGTAGGTTTGTCATATAAGTATGTCTTTTATCAAATTGGGAGAAGGTCCTTCTATATCAATTTTCATCAGGGATTTTATCATGAATTGATAATGGATTCTAATAAGATTTTTCTGCTTTTAGTGAGATAATCACGTGATTTTTTTATCCTTGTGTAAATGTGATGTATTACATTTATTGATTTGTGTAATATTTATTTATTTGTTTGTTTATTTGTTTATTTATTTATTTATTGTACACAGGGTCTCACTATGCAGCCCACATTCACAGTGATCCTCCTGCCTTCTGCCTCCCTAGTGCTGGGATTACAGGCGCGCGCCACCGCACCTGGACTCCAATCGCCGGTTTAGTGCACCTGAAGGCGGGGCCGGTGCGGCAAGCGGAAGCAGGGATCGAACCCTGGCCGCTGCGCTTACCAAAGCAAACGCTTAGTTGATTTGTGTAATATTTATTGACTCATTCCCGAATACCTGGGATAAAGCCTAATTGGTCTTTGTTAAGGTTGACTCATTGTGTCAACTTGAGAAGTTTAGAATCTTAACCAAGTTACTCAGCTGGGGGCCACGTTGCTCACTTTTTAAACATCCTGAACCCGTGGAAGAGGAGGGCACAGAGAGAGTGTGAATGCTACGCCTGTGCTAGTATGGGTAGCCTGCACAGAATATAAGGCAGGAAAACAGGTTTGTTCTTCATTTTTTTGTTCTTGTTACTTTCGTTATCTTCTACTGCCATGACCAGTTGTTGCTCCTCAGCTGCCTTGGAGCAAGCTGATTACAGACTAACACCTCCACAAATTGTGAGCTAGTTAACCTTGCCTTCCTTAATTTTGGGCATAAGGTATTTTGTGTTTGCAATGAGAGAAGGTAATTGAAACACTCATGATGTATCATCCTTTCGATAATTTGCTACTGTGTTTGCTAGTATTATGTTGAGGATTTTAGTTTCCATGCTAATGAAAGAGAATGACCTGCAGTTTTCTTTTACAGTTGAGACTACGTCTGGTTTCAGAATCTAGGGAGTGCTAGCTTGCAGGAAAGCATTTGACAGTTCCTCTTTCCTTTAAATTTTACTGATAAGTTTGAGGAGAATTGGCATTACCTATCCCCAGAAGTTCCATTGTGTCCTGCAATGTTTTATTATGGCCTCAGTTTCACTGCCTGTTATTAGACTGTTTCTATTAGTGTTTTTATATATTCCTGACTCAGGTTTGGTAATTGGTGTGTGTCTAGAAATATATATATATATATATATATATATATATATATATATATATATATATATATATTGTTATTTCCATTTTATTGGCATTCAAGTTTTCAAAGTAATTACATGTAATCTTCTTGATTTCAGTAGTGACAGTTGTGATTTCAAAATTTTTCATTTATAAATGCCTTGATGTGGCATTTTTTTCCTTGTTTTGGCATGTGTATTGAAGACCACATCCAGCTTCCCTTTCTAAAGCCTTAGTGGTGGAGCCAGGCATGGTGGCACATGCCTGTAATCCCAGCACTTGGGAGGCTGAGGCAGGAGGATTTTTGAGGCCCTGTCTCAAAAAGACAAAAATAAATGAATGAATGAATGAATAAATAAATAAATAAAGCCTCAGTACTGGATTTGGTCCAGTGAGCTTTTCCTTCCATTCTCGGGCTTTCTTTCTTGACTGTCTCAAAGTTCCCCCTCTCCTGCAGGGCTGATGAGCCTTTCCCCGTCCCTGCACTGCACAGCCAGAGGTTCTGAAAACAAATGGAGTGCTTCCTGTCTTCAAATTGAGGGTGTGACTGTTGTGTTTCTGGGACAAGCAACTGATTAGGACGAGAAATATTTTTTTTGTGTTCAATACATTCATTTTTACTTTTCTGATAATCATCTATTGATGAATGCCGCAACTGCTTCCTCAATTTTGTAAAGCCCTCAAAACCACTGGATCCAACCAAGTCATATACCTTAACCCTGAGCTTATTATCTCACCTTTATACTCTTTGGTTATTGCCTAGATACTGTAGGTTACCTTGTAAGGCTTTCATTGTCTTTATATAAGAATATCTTACTCATTAATAGAAAAGCCTGGCACACATTTAAGCTGGTCCATGGTTTTCTATATAATAAATCCTGGTAGTAAAGAAATAAGAACCTTAAAACCTAAGCAGTATTAATTTCAGAAGCAAAAACAGTTTATTGTGATAATAGTTATTAAAAATAATCATATAATTCATCAAAAAGTTATTTTTTCTCAAATCTAATAGCAATCAATAGTAATCTAATAGCAATCTATGGATTTGCTAAATTACAAAGTTTGTTTTTTTTTTTTTCTATTTTAGGGAAGAGTCCACAGGGTGTTTAGGGTCTCACTACTATGAGATCTGACTCATAGTGATCCACCTGTTTACAGCCTCTCAAGAGCTGGGATTACAAGTGTGCATCACTATGCCAAGTCTCAATTGCAATCTCAGTGCACCCCAGGGGTGGGACCGGACAGCAGACCTGAGGATCAAACCTGCACCTGCTTGCAGTTGCTTTAATCTGCTGAACTGCTTGGCTGGCCCACATATAGCCACTTTTAATTCTTCAGTTTAGAGTATAAATTTTTAGAAGTCCTATTACTTTATTTTTGGTTGTGAAATTATGTTTTAATTTCCAGAATGATCAATGCATATATTTCTAAAGAACATATGTTAGCCATGCCCACTGGATTCTACTCCACCCACTCCCCAATCCCAGTGTGTATGGGACCTTCTGTGCCCCCTGGATTCTACTCTATCCACACTATAGGTCCAGCCTGTGAATGGAAAGTTCTGTACCCACCAGATTCTACTCCACCTGGCTGCAGGCCTGGCATGTTAGTGGGACCTTTCACTGTCTCACTGGAGTCTTTCCCATCAGACAGGTCTTGTGTGTAACCCCCAACTAACCCAGGATCAGAACATCTTGCAAGAGGAACAGACTAGGTCCACTTTCTCTGCAGCATCAAGAAGGTGAGTACAGCAGCCAGACCCAAGCCAGGCTCACCTGGACGAGTTTGAAATTGATAGATCTGGACCAGTAAACTGAGACACTTTCTAGACACAGATCTATGAGAACATCCTTTCTCTTTCTCCCTTGATTGAAAGAGGGAGTAACAGGTAACCAGGTTGAACTAGTCTGTCTGGAAGACTACAGGTACAAAAGGGGAGGTGACCAGACAGAACTTAGGGAGACTAATTTAAGTACAAATTCCCAATCTAATATCTGCTTAGCTATACAATCAAAATGTTTGTGCTCAGGATATAAAAGGAAAAACCATTGGATACAAAAGTCTGTCAACTGCTAAGTCTCACTACTCATTATAAGTATTGCCAATTATAGTTATTTAAATATAAAACTGTAACTGCCTTAACCACACAATCTCTCTTTGGTAATAATATCAGTACATGCTAAGGTAGTAACTGCACCAAAGGTCACCAGAGGTCAGAAGACAGTCATACATAAAATGACAAAGAGGAGAAAAATGCATTCTCAGGCTCTGAGTCCACCCAGAACAAATACAGGAGACACCAGCACAGAAGAAATTGGAAACCACACACCAGAAATCTTGGAAATAATAGCATCTAAAATAAAGAAACAACTTCATTTTGGAGAAGTCTTTAAAGGACCTTTTGATACTTGACAATGGAACATCCATCACTGACAAAAACAAAACAAAATGGGGATATAAATGAAAGACAATTTTGTAGTGAAAAAATTATATATATGCATATACGTGTGTGTGTTTATACAAAATGCTTATGATAGATATACAGCTATTTTCTCTTAGTTCAGTGAGAATAAAGGTTTGTACTAAAATTGTTTAGAGAAGAGATCATGTCTGCATCTTATATTACGAATAACTAATATGAAGACAATAATACGCAGTGTATAAAAAATTGTAACTGCCTTACTAACCTGTTTTCAAACACATTGCTATTTCTTTCTGATAAAACTTAATAAAAAATTTAAAAAAGAAACAACTGCAGAAAGTTATAGAGGAAATCAGACTAGAAATACTCTCTGAAGTAAAAAAAGAAATGATAACTGTCATGGAAGAGTTAAGTGCTTCTAAAGAAGACACTGATAAAAAATAGAGAATAGAAAAATGATGGAATTCTTGAATGAGCGATACAGGAAAGAAATAGAATGTATGAAGCACATTTAAAGAGACATACAGGAAATTATAACCTCAATCATAAGCTGTCAAAACCATTCAAATGAAAATGAAGATAGAGTTTCAGACCTTGAAGAAACCATTACAATGTGTGAAAAGGTAGGAAAACAGTGCTTAAAAATAACTAGAATACAGGAAAAAAATAATTCATCACCTGCAAGATGATGCAAAGATGAACAATGTGAGACTAATAAGCACCAATGAGAAAGAAGGAGTCAATACAAATGATTTAAAAAGAATATAGGCAGAACTAATGGCAGAAAACTTCCCAAATTAAGGGAAACAATCTGACATTCAGGTAACCAAAGCATATAGAACTCTGAATAAGATCAACTTAATTAAAAACACAACCAGGCATATAATAATCAAGATTCCCAGAAATCCAGCATAAAAATATACCACTAGAGAAAAGAGACAGATCACATTTAAAGGAAAACTCATCAGAATAAGAGCAGGTTTCCCTTCACAATCCATCAAGTCAAGAAGAGCATTTGAAAATGTACTTCAAGTCCTCTAAGAAAATAAATTCTAGTCTAGACCACTATACCCTGCAGAACTTTTTCAAGATTAATAGAGAAATACTTCCATGACAAAAAATAACTAAAGAATTTCATAAGGACAAAGCCAACTCTACACAAATTACTAAAAAATATTCTAGAGAGGGACCAAAATGACAACAACTCCATGAATGAGAATAGAAACAACCCACCAAGCAGGGCAAACAATTAAACAGAAGAAAAAGGTTTGTATAATAGCAGATATATATTGTCAATTATAAGGAAATATATCTCAATTATAACTATCAGTGTAAATAGACTCAATTCACCAAATAAAAGAAATAGACTGGCAGAGTAGATTAGGAAGCAAAGTCCAACAATATGCTGTATGCAAGTGTGGAGAATCTTAAAAAGACTAGAACTGGAAATCCCATTCAATCGAGCTATCCCCCTTCTGGGAATTTTTCCAAAAGGACTGAAAATATCATATTATAGTGATATATGTGCACCTATGTTTAGAGCAATACAATTTGTGATTGCCAAATCTTGGAAACAACCAAAATGCCCATCACCTGAGGAGTGGACGAAAAAGATGTGGTGTTTCTATATAATAGAGTATTACTCAGCTATAAAGAAAAATAAATTCAAAGGCTTCATATATAAGTGGACACACTTGAAGATATACTCATAAGTGAAATAAGCCAGTCCCATAAATGTTATGTTGTCTTTCTAGTGTAAAAATTCAAAAGAAGAAATAAAAATTGAAAGATATAACACAGTTAAATGGAAAGTGAGAACTTAAGAATTAAACAACAAAGAGAGAAAGGGGAAAAGTGAGTAAATATTACAGGGGCAAAACCATACATTTAAATGAACAAGATGGTTAAGGCAATGGCCCTAAGAATCTCCATCACGTTTTTGAAAATAGCAGTTAATAAGGATTCTCACCCTGACTAACTGTACATGCTGATATCTGTGAGCTAAGCAACTTCTCTGAGAATATTAATGTGTAACACTAAAACCATCCAGTCATTTCAGTCTTCTAAATACATAGTGCTTCTTATGTCACATCAATTATTGCTATAGTCTTTTTAAAGTAATTTAATAAGGTAATTAAAGAAAAGAGACAAGAAAAAACTCATAGGATCGTCCTGCTATAATGTATATAGTTTGATTTCTGAATTTCTGTGTAAAAATTTGTAATTGGCTTTTTACATGTTCTGTAGGGATTTAAAGTTTAGAATACACATGGATGCTGGAAAATTACAGTTCCATGTTATATCTAAAGTATTTGACATTCAGACAGATAGTGATGTTAAGATCAACTGCCTCTGTTACAGCATAATAATATCATTAAGCTTCTCTTCTGGATATTTAACAACTAAAGTTTGCATTACAAAATTAGAGAAATAGAGAGGATACAAGGATAGCCTATATTTTCACCCTAGCACTTCAAGATCAGTGAGGACTCAGGACATAAGAGAACCTGTGACATCTTATAACTCAGTGGTGTTGCAAATTTTCTGATAAAGGACATTATAAGACCACAGAGGAAGGTGATCAACAATATACAATATCTCTAAGGAGAGTAAACTAGAGAGAAAAAATTCTCTCAGGCTTTTACAGAGAGCAAATTGGTGAAGCAATAGCCCCAATTCATCCAGATGGCTGACACTGACAAAAGATCTACAGTTTTTCTACATGGTTTCAGCATAAATCCTGAGGGAATTTGGCTGACCTTGTAAGATACAAAAGTTACATTTTCAATTATACAGGAATTGCTGTAGCTTGGTCTTAACCGTCCATCAGAAAAGTATAACCATGTGGTATAAAAGTAATGCCATATTAATATGCTGAGCTGTAAGAGGCAATTGCTAGTTCTGCTGATAACCCACTATTATGGACTATTGGACTATATTGGGTAATTTTGCTGAATTGAAGTGTCTACAATCTTTAGACTAGTTCCAAGTATGAAAAGATCATTTGAAGACTTCTCCAAATACAGCTTCTCTAAATGCAGTGGAACAGCCATTTCTGAAAAAACAAAGTGAAAATGGGGTATATGTTAGGAACCACAAAGCTAGGAAACTGGTCAAATATATGTAGGTGGGACTTGGCCCAGTGCCTAAAGCAAATAAGCTATCTCACTTCTGAGATGAACATCCTGTCTAGTTAAGATTAGCTTATCTTACTAGGCAACCTAGTGTCCTGTTACTAAGTCGACTAAAGTGTAAATAAAGGACAGTTTTGTTGTGAAAAAAAGAGAGGCTAAGAAAAAATATATATGTATACACAAGACAGTTAGGATAGATATACAGCTACTTTGTCTTCTCTTAGAATAAAAGTCTGCACTAATATTGTTTATACACAATATCAGGTCTGCATCTTGTCATCTGAATAACTACTACAAAGACAACAATATGCAATGTATTAATTACTGTACACATCCTACTAAACTCTTTAGAAACTGTTTAATTGCTATTTTATCCTTTTCTTGTTAAAATGAATAAAAAGTAAAAAAGAATGTATGTTGATATTATTGTGTAATTAAACAGATAATATAGGTCATAATATATCTTTTTTGGTGACATTTCATGTCAAGAATTTCTTGTCCATCTCATCTGCAATGGAAGATGAATTCTTAAGAGTAAAATTTTCACTAACTTTCTGATCAAGGATTTTTCTCTCTCTAGGTATGAAACTTTTAAGATTATTTGCTCTTGGCGACAATATTAACCAGAATTTCTTCCATTTCCCTGATATTTTTATTTTAAATATATTACCTCCATCCCAAAAGTTATCAACAGATAAACTTCTAAACTTTTCCAACTCTCATCCATCTATCTCTCTTCCTCCTCCCCTGTTTCTCCTCCTCCACCACCTCTTCCTCCTCCTCCTCCTCCTTCTTCTTCATTTCTTTCTCCTTTCCTTCCTTCCCTCCCTTCCTCTCTCCCTCATTTTTGGAGTTAAACTGAGTAACTTTGCACTTCACTACAATCCTACCATTTTATTTTTATTTTGAGTTGGTCTCACCTCAGTTATCCAGGTGGTGCTAAAACTTGCAGTCCTCCTCCTTGAGCCTTCCTGAATGTTGAGGTTAGAGACGTACCATCACTCCCAGCCATTCTCATCTCTTGAGTACTTACTTCATACTTTCTGTTTCCAACTCTATCCTATTGCTAAGGTCGTCATCCAAGGAGAACATGCCTCCAGTACTCTGGCTCAGAGTTCTTCAGTCCTTTAAGGCAAGTTTTTTTCATTCTCTTTGTTATTCATCCATATAATTTTTACATTTATTGAAATAGTCATATCTCCCTTTCATCTTTTCCTGTCATTTTGAATGCTAATGCTTTGGCAATCAGAAATTGTAAGAGTTCTAGTTTTACTTCAATTTTATAACTCTACTAAACCTGTTTAGAAATTTTAATCCTAATATTGATATCTTCCTATTCTTTCAATCCAAATTTTGATTTTGCATCCTCTCATTGTCAGGATGAAGGTCAGAAACATCATATAACTGATCACCCAAAGTCCTCCAGGACACTGGTATTTGAGATAAAGCCTTGTGACTATCTTGCACATGTGGTATTATTCCCATTGTCTGGATTTACCATATGTGCTATTCAAAATCAAATTTTTGATAAAAAACATTCTCCATGGTCTTTTTGATAAAGACCATGTCTCCTTCGAGTTGATCTCTTTCTTGTCATTCTCCACTGTTTTGTTCTTGAATCACAGTTATATTTCTTTAAACAGGTGATCCAATTAGTCTCCCAACCAGCTGCCAATTCTCTTGCTCTCCAAAGAGTTCATCTCCTCTATCTCCTAGAATAATAAAATCTCATGACAACAATTACTTTGCTCTGTAGACTTGTTGGACACCTGCCACGAAGCAGATGGTAGAGATGGAAAGAGAATAAACCAAGTTCATTTGTTATAAATTATATTTCTAGAATGGGAAATACATAAACAGTAAATTTGTTGTAGTCAAAATAATATCATAAATATAGTCTTTTTTCCTTCCCAATTCTTTTTTTCTTTCTCACTTGTTTTTGTGCTTACCTTTCTTCCTTTCTGTGCTTTCTAATTAAGCAACATCATTGCCATGGTTTTGTTTCACTGGCTACAAAGCCTTTAATTTTCCATTATTTGTGTTTTAGTTTATCCTCAAAGATTATTGTTCTTAAGGCAATTCCCCGTGCTTCCCCCAGTTATAGGAATTTCTTGATGATATCTAATATTTTTCTCTACTCTGAATATAATTTGTTCATTTTATAATTTAAAATCAACTTTTAAATTTCATTTTCACTGAATCCTCTCTTAATTTCAATTATCTTTTTATTGTTCTTCTTATCCAAATATCTCATTTCATGAACCTCTCTTTCTCTCTAGTTTTAGTTTCTCTTTTCTGAAAATATCCTAATACATACAGCCTCTCAAAATTAATATTAATTCATTAATGTTTGCTCACAGTTCCAGTATACAGATTTCATAATCATTCATTTTTTTTAAAAAAGAAAATTGGGAAAAATTTTCAACTACAATATTCTATTGGGTTTTACAAGGTAAGACAAGGTGAATCTAGGAGGACAGGTGAATAGCACCTTCCTGCCTGATGGTGAGGGTCCTGGGAGAGCATTCTAGATCTTCTGGCTTCCAATTCTATTTGAAATTCTTTATATTGAAAGTAGAAGGCCAACAACGCCCAACATTTTGGCTAAGATCAGGTGTGAAAATACAAGGTCAATTTCCCTTAGAAGGGAACTACTTACTTCACCAGAGAGTGGTTCTGTTTTCTACGAACACTAAGCTCGACTAACATTTATCTCTACCTTTATGTGTGTATATGTATGTCCCCTAAAAGTGTAGGAACTGTGTTTAACTGTCTTCTGAATTTTACTTTCAAATCTTTATTAAACTAATTTGATGAGGTGATTTAATGACAAGATTGATAGACTTTCCTGAATCTCCATCAGAAACTAATATTTTGAACATTAATTCTCAATGGGTTTTCTCTAGGGGTAGTTGCCAAAATGGAGCAACACAATTTCCTTGAACTTTATTGTATTTCTTTTATAATTCTGAAGAGCAAAATACAAAATATTTTTAGGGGTAATTTCAGTTTTATATTATAGCTACTTATTTTCCCACTTTATAGACTTTGTAAAATATGTATTTAGTATAGGATCTCACTACACAGATTGGACTCATAGTGAACCTCCTATTTTCAGCCTCCCTAGTGCTGGAATTACAGATGTGTGCCATTGTGCCAGTATGCTGTCACCAGCTAAGTGTGCTGGAGGGTGGATCCTGTGTGGCATGTGGTAGTAGAGATCCATCCCCAGTCCCTGCCCTTGCCTAAGCAGGCACTTAGTCCACTATCAAACTTTATATTATTAATGATAACCAAACCACATATTCTCCTTTTAGCTTAACAGAGCACAATTTCTTCAGTCCAATCCTGGTTCCATCACAGGTGTCTCAGTTCTGCTGATTCAACTGCTGTGGAGGTAAGTGCAGGGAAGACATTGCATTATTCTATATTCTGGATCACTAGAAATGAATGGGAATCATAGTGAAAGGTGTGTCTTAGTAAAATTAGCAAAAAAATGCCATATGAAACTTTCAGAAGAAATCAAAGTAAAATTTGAATATTTTACATTACTTTAGCAAATAAAAAAAAAAATAATCAGAAAGATTATCCTAAGAGTAGCTTGGCTTTGCTAGGAGAGTCTAACATACATACAGCAACAAAGATATTTTAGAAGTATTCCTACTCTACACAGAAAAAATAATCAGTAGCTTCTTCATACTGTACATGAAAAGCACAGAGTTTACATGATAAGAATGTTCCAGAGTTTACATGATAAGAAAGCTCAAGAGGGATTCGAAGATTCTATTATAAATTCCAGAAAACTGAAGATTTTCCAGCACCAGACCTAAATCGGTATTAAAACTACTTTCAGTAGATAGTTAAGGTTTTATTAGCATGTAGTATTAATGCAAAATGTTTCTAGAGAAGGCATTGGAAATTATAGGATATATATTTTGAATTTGTCATAAGCCTGAAAACTCATACAAATCATGTGAGCACACACATGTAGAAACACAATCCAAAGATCTAGTGTGAAGACTTCAGTTTTTAAATTTTTATTAGTCAATATTTGTTTTTATTAATGGATATTTATAGTACATAATGATTTGCAGACTAAGTTCTAAAATACAAGTAAAGCTAACTTCACAAAACACTGAAAGTTACCAATCATCTGATGATAGATGACTTCATCTCAGTCTGGGGCCACTTAGATATAAGACTATTGGACTATATTGGATTACTTTGTGGAATTCATGCACCTACAGTACATGAACGGCAGTGGAATACACATCTCTGATTAAAGTAAAAAAAGGGGGGATATAAATGAAGGTCCATTTCATAGTGAAAAAATATAAATATATATGTATCTTAATATACAAAGTAGTTAGCATAGATATACAGCTACTTCTTAGTTCAATGAGAAGAAAGTTTGAGCTAACAGTGTTTAGATAAGATATCATGTCTGTATCATCTACTATGAATAACTACTATGAAGACAACAATATGCATTTATTAATTACTGTAACTGTCCTGCTAACCTGTTTTGAAACTGTCTCATTGCTAATTCTTTCTCAATAAAATTAATATAAAAAGAAATCCTTCCATGCCCTTATCAAGGCATCCTTATATTCTCCCCTAACTTACTTATACAGCAACCTACACTCCATTTCTCCTTTCAATATCTAAAGTTGAAACAGCTAAGTGATGGATAGATTGTTGGACATGTGGAACTTTCCTGAATTGATAGTGGCAGTACGAAATAGAAATATTTTTAGACATGTTTCTATCTCCTACCAAGTTAAGCCCACACATCTTATGACATATAATCTTACAAAAAAAGTTGAACAAGCAGACACATAGCAATTTAACACAAAACGGTGAGAGACTGTCAACAAGAGAGTTAATCGGCAGATTCACAATAGTGGTTTATCTTCTGAACGAACTACCAATGTGTGCTACAATTCAGATGGATTTCAATAGCATTACTTGGCACAAAGAAAATATTCTCAAGAGAGAACATATAATTTTATTTCATTTGAATGACTTTTATGCATACTTTTTAAATGGTTTTCTTGCTGCTGGAAATGACAGGGTAGAAACTGAATCAAAAGGTTTAATACAATATATG
>PVKA01014792.1:0-51526 GCA_004027165.1 Ctenomys sociabilis | reverse complement strand
AGAAGTCTAGAGCTCAAAATTTCCAGAGTTATGAAAAATTCTTAACTTACTCCAAAATTCCTTTAACTTTCTTATCTTGCATAAGAATCTTAACCCTAAGCTCCAACAAGCAAGAAAATTAAGGGATAAAGGAATGCACAAGCTGAGGGCTCCTCTTGTATGTGTGTGCATACGCGTTCTCTCTCTCTCACGCTCACACACACACGCAGTCATTCCCCGTGGCACCACCTCAGGAGTGGCTGTCTGTGCAGCCCGTGTCATGCCAGGCAGCAGTACTTCCCCCACCAGGACTTGGAGAGGGTCCGCACTTTGTCCGGGGCTCTGCTCTTACACTTGCTGGGCTGCTGCTGGCAGTCTGCGTGCTGGATGCCAGCCACAATGGCGGCATCAAATACCTCCTTGAGGTTCTTCTGAGTCAAGGCTGAACACTCAATGTAGGACACAGCTTTGATTTCCTCAGCACACAGCTTTGCTGCCTCCTCAGGCACTGGCTTTTCTCTGCCTTTGTCCAGCTCAATGAGCACTTTGACGTCCTCTCTGAGGTCTGACTGTGTCCCAACCAGGATGATGGGGGTTTTGGGGCAGTGGCATCGGATCTCAGGCACCCACTTCTCAGAGACATTCTGGAACGATGCAGGACTCACCACGCTGAAGCAGAGTAAGAAGATATCTGTGTTGGTGTAGCAGAGGGGCCTCAGCTTGTCAAACTCATCCTGTCCTGCAGTGTCACAGAGCTGGAGTCTCACAGGCCGCCCATCCACTGACACCACAGCCGAGAAGTTGTCGAAGGCGGTGGGGATGTACTCGGTCGGGTAGCCGTTGGTGGTGTAGCTCACCACCAGGCTGGTCTTGCCCACGGCGCCGTCGCCGACCAGCACGCACTTGACGCCGCGCCCCTCGGCGCCCCCCGCGCGTCCCCTGCTCCCTGGCGCCCCGGGCCCTCGGCCCCCGCGCCCCCCGCGCTCCCGGCGAGGCGGCACGGGCGGGGGCTCACAGCGGGCGGACAGCGTGGGTCGCCCCTGCTGCGGGGCCATCGCAGGCGGTCCCCGCGCGGACTGCAGCCGCCGGCGGACAAAGGCGGCGCGAGGTCGCGGCGGTGCGGGCGACTCTGCCCGCTCAGCCGCACAGTGGCCGGGCCTGCTCCGCCCGGTTTCCCGGCGGCTCGGACGGCGGGCCCAAGTCCACTTATAGTTGGAACATCCATCTTTTGATGCCTTAGGGCAAGGGTGCTTTTTGGTCTCTTCTGCCATAAAGTCAGTTCCTGCATAATCTCTCTCTACCTTTTATTATTTCTGTCTCTCTAACAAAAAAAATACACATACAAATTCTTTCCCCATTGGTTGGCCTCTCTCTGTCTCCCCCCCCCACCTGTTTTATATATATATATATATATATATATATATATATATATATATATATATATATAACATTTTAATATACCAAATTAGCTTATAGGCACTGAACATACAGAAGTAAGCAAGTTGACCTAACTCCCACCCTTTATAGAGCTAATATTCTAGGGAGAAAAACAGAAAGTTAATACCAACCAAAAAAGAAGGCCTAATGTGTGTGGTTAAGCATATAAAGTATTTTGTAGATAAATACACCTCCAAAGAAAGAAGAGATACTGTGGGGACAGACTGAAATATAGTGTAGTGGGTAGTGACAGCCTCATTAGGAAGATGGAGTTTTGAACAAAGATTTAAAAGGCACCCGCAAGTTGTTGGGTCTACAGGCCAAGAGGCAGGAGGGCATTTTCCGTGTTCAGTATCAGTATGAAGAGCAGGTCAGGAAGTGTACTGCGGGGCAGCAGGCTTGGAAGTGAGCACAGACAGTGGGAGAGGGGAGCAGCTTAAAAACAGAGGTGAGGTTACAGGACCTTCAGGACCACTGATTCCAAGGAGAGTTTGGGCAAGGAACTGCTAGGTCTTGACTTTTGTTTTAAAAGTCTTTGGATGGTGGATTGAGAATATGCTCCAGGAGGCTATTTCTCACATAATTAGCAGCCATTCATGGCATCTCTCTGCTCTTCAGTGCAAAGCCTGAATTTTGCTTACCTGCTCATGACCTGTGAGTATATGACAAACTTACCACACTGTCACATATTCACTAAGTTAGTCCCTCTCAGGAATAAGAGACATGTACATATTAAATGTAACTTGAAAAGATACATTATGTATCATTTCATAGCAGTGAAAACCTAAGTTGATAAAGGCAGTTAAGTGCAAGAAGGGAAAAAGAGAAGAAAGTTAAATAAACATGCATATAGATAACGAATGCAGTTTTAATATAAAGAATAAATAAAGCCTTGTTCTTAGATTGCCAAAAGAATTATGATGTAAAAGAGTACATAATTCTACCAAAATAAGTCTACCAATTAAACACTTAAAATAACAATGGTTATATTATAATGTGGTTGTTTTCTTTTAAAATTAAATGCTGCTAAAACATAGGAAGTTAGTCATATATAAAAAGGTGGTGCTGTACAGCAGCATTGACAAATTACCAGATAAGTACCTCACAGCTACATAAACTTGTACCTGAATCTAAATCAAATTATGTGTTTGAGACAAGCATGTTATTTCCAAGTACAAAATTGCAACTTCATTGAATTTTCAGACAATTCGTAGGTTTCATTGAGCTTATCCTTTTGTACCAATTGTCTGGTGCTTGAAAAGCTGTATTCATAAGTTTAGTTAGAAAATATTTATAAGCCCTATGGTGCCAGGCGTTGGCCAAAGTCCTCCCCTGGACATGCACTGAGGGAAACAAGCCATGCAAGTGCCCCCGTTGCACGTAATCCCTATGGTTCACTGGCGTTGGATGACCTTCCTGGGAACTCTTTGCTGTGGTTTGTGTGGGTGCCAAAAGCCCAAGGAGCTTGCTGGGTTGTTCTTATTCAAATCCCAAGCTTGCTGAGTCCTTATTCAGACATCTTTAGACACACTTCCTTCTTGCTCAGCAAAACTGCTAATTGGCACAGGAAACATCCCCGCTTTGTACATTTATAGAAGCTGGAAACATTTCTACCTGACTATGCCAACAGAATTATATTTTCAATAGTATGAATGCCCCAGACCTTTCAATGACAATTTGGGGAAAAATAATCCCCATTATACAGTTAGTTACTCTTCAACAGACTCACGATTCAGGATTAGTGATTTCAAGCAAAAATCCCCAGACAGTGAGGTTTTAAAATGGGCATTTGGAATACATTCAAATTTGATAAAAGCTGCACATAGTACCTTCCTGTTCTTATGTTCTTTTACCTCACTTAGTACTTTTGCACTATTATGTGTTTAATGTACTCACTACTAATTACAAATAAGGGCTATTATGGTTGGTTTCCAAGGAATAGTTTTCCATCAGCTCAAGGAAGAATGTTGCATTGCTAAGAAGAAAGAAAACTGCCCTTGAATTTGGTCTTGGCCAAGAGCCCATCTCCCATATATCTGAGGCTTAGGAGAAAGTTCTGTAATCTCTCCTTCCTGCTCCTCATGAGCTGGTACAGTGACAGGTGAAAAGGAAGCCTTTGGTGTTTATGAAAGCATTCACATCAGTTGATGAAATTACTGAAAACTCTTGAAGCTAATACTAAGGTTTTGATTGATTATGCTTATCCTTTTACAAAAGCTACCTTAACCTGTTTGCATGTTATATGCATGCATGTTTTCTTTGAATTTTTGCAGATAAAGTTTTTCTTCATTCTTTTAAGGCTATCTTTATAAGGTAATGATGTTTTTGAATATAGGATAGTTCATACTGCTCAGGTGTACTAATATGAGCAAAATACATCCTCTATTCATAAATATTTAAGAAGAGACAATTAATATTTCACTGTGCATTTCTAATTGTGTTCTGTAAGAATTCACTGAGAATAGTACAGCAATTTTTGAAGTTGTTACTTCCCGACAGGGACTAACCAAGTAGGTGGTGATGTGCAGGAGACTCCATTTGCTGTGGGTCTGCTCAGTTGCAAGCAGTTCATCCATGGGAAGTTATTTGATTCCCTGAAATTCTGTGTGTCTACAATGTAGCAGGAACTGGGATAAATACTTGAAAGAATAAAAAAGAAGTCTCCTGGAGGAGTTCTGTTTGGTTCCTAACTGAATTGTGATTTCTTTCTTTCTTTTTTTTTTTGTCTTTTTGAGACAGGGCCTCACTATGCAGTTCAGGCTGGCCTCGAGCTCACTTTGTAGCTCAGGCTGGTGTCGAACTCACAACAATCCTCCTGCTTCAGCCTTCCGAGTGCTGGGATTACAGGCATGCGCCACCACGCCCAGCCCCATGTGCCACCATGCCCGGCCCTGAATTGTGATTTCTAATCTTTGCCAAGTTGTTTCTTGAAATTAATTTTTTAGGGATAGCTTCAAAAGGTAATAGTTTACACCCTCCTTCCTATGTAGAGATTCATTTGTTTGTGAAACTAAACAAAGTGCAATTTCAACCCCAGAGTGGATCAAATCAGATGATTCTTAAGCAGGAATAAAATGACAGATGAAGCAGACATCTACAGTTCCACAAATAAATCCAAAATACACATGGGAATTTAGTGAATGGCCATGCGGTAATTTCAAAGCAATGAGGAGAGATCAATTATTTAATAAGCACTGGTGAGGCAGCTGGCTGACTATTTGAATAAAGATCAAACTGGATCTATATCTTACAGCCTTGATAAATTCTTGTTAAGGTAATGATCTTAAAATGAAACTATTAATAACAACAACAGAAACAATTATAAAAATTAGAAACAAGATTGGGAACTTTTTTTCTTTATTATCATGAAATAGGAAAGGTCTGTTCAAGTAAAAAGTATACATTATATACTTGCTATATAGAAAAAGCAATAACTGAGTTAACTAAAAATTTCAAGATACATACATAAAAATGTACAAAATACAGCATCAAAATTGAGATAGAGTAAAAATTACCATAAAAATCAAAACTGAGAAAAATACTTGCTGAAGAAATAATATCCATAGGACAAACTTGCCATGTAAACAAAATTTATGAACTAATAAGATAAGAAAAATCTAGGGCATGGGTCTGCATCCACAGAGTGTGATGAAACTGCACCACCACCTGACACTGCCTGCACTCAGCCCAGCCGGGAGGGCAACATCACAGGGCTGTGACCTTGGCCCAGGAGGGCAGACAGGTAATTCTGAATTGGAAAGATGACCAAGTTTTGGGTGACCAGCAATGGAGTGGCAGATGAATCATCCACATGCTGCTGGTGCACAAAAAGCCAGCACCCGGGCCCAGTGTGTGAGTGGGACTGCCTGTCAGTCCCCTGATCCTCATTCCAGCCAGCACCACATCATGTGGGTGTGTGGAACTTCCTTCATCAGACAAACCCAGTGTGAAACCCTGAAGCAGAAGTCCCTGCAGAAAGGCTAGAGGCAAGATTCGTCCAGCAGATTCAGGAGCAGAACATCTTGGCAAAGTGGCACAAAAGGTTCACTTCCAAGGGCTGCAGCAGGAAGAAGTACAGCACAGCAGCAAGACCCAAGCCACACCCACCTGGACAAGTTTGAACTTGGTAGATCTGGACCTGGTGCTAAGGAAATATCTTTACCAAAGCTCTATACCAAAGGTCAGAAGACAGTGCTGTACAAAATGGCAAAGAGAAGGAACAAATTGCGTGTTCAGGCCCCAAGCCTACCCAGAACAAATGTAAGAGACAATAGCATAGAAGAAATTGAAGATCACACATCTGAAATCTCTGAAATATCAGCATCTGAAGTAAAGAAACAACTGCAGAAAGGCATAGAAGAAATCAGACAAGAAATAATTTCTGAAGTAAAAAAAGAAATGATAGTTATAATGGAAGAAGTACTAAGTGCTTCTAAAGACACTGATTGAAAAATAGGGAATATAAATATGATGGAATCCTTCATAAGCAATATAAGAAAGAAATAGAATGCATGAAGCAGATTCAAAGTGCTATAAAGGAAATTAAAACCTCAATCACAAGCTGATAAAACCATTTAAATGGAAGTGAAAATACTTTCAGACCTTGAAGACACCATTGCAGCTAGTGAAAAGGTAAGAAAAGATCTCTTAAAAACATCTAGGATGCAGGAAAAAATAATTCAACATCTGCAAGATGATGCAAAGATGAACAACACAAACTGATAGGCATCAATGAGAAAGAAGGAGTCAATACAAATGTTATAAAAAGAATATGGGCACAAGTAATAGCAGAAAACTCCCAAACGTGGAGAATCTGACATTCAGGTAAATGAAGCATATAGAACTCCAAATAATATCAACTCAATTAAAAACTCACCCAGACATATAATAATCAAGATCCCAGGAATTCAGCACAGCTTCTAGAGAAAAGAAACAGATCATATTCAAAGGAAAATCCATTAGAATAATGGCAGATTTATCTCCACAAACCATCAAGTCAAGAAGAAAATGGAGCAAAGTACTACAAGCCTTGCCAGCAAATAAATTTTAACCTAATCTGATGTATCCTGAAGAACTCTCAAGTGTAATGAAGCGAAATACTTCCATAACAAAAAAAGCAATAGAATTTCATGACAAAAAAGCCAACCCTACACAGACTACTAAAAGATATTCTAGAGAGGGATAAAAATAACCACAACTCTGTGAATGAGAATGAAAAGAACACACCAAATAAGGCAATTAAATACAGAAGAAAAAGAGGTATACAACAGCAGTCTTTCAGTTATTCTTTTGTATACAGCAGCAAAATATTTCCATCAGCATACTCTACAAATGGAATTCTCCTGCATCCTAAGGGTTATGATTCTGACCAGGTCTACAGGGTGGATATCAAGGAAATAGCAGTAGTTCAGTCCTACAAGTGACACCTGGCCACTAGTAAGTATCACTGTCTACATCCATCACATGCTAGAATATTTTTGTGATACCTTGGCCCAAACTGTTAGAAGTATTGGTCATATATTTGCCATTCAGTATTTTTGTTATGTTTTATTCTTAGTAATTCTTTACTATCATGAAAACTTTTTCTTAGCTGATATTTTTGTATGTATTAACCTAATCAAATACTTTGTGAGTACTCTGAATTGATCACATATTCATGCATATGATACACTACATGCTGGCTTCCAGTTGGACTCACAATTTAATTTTAATTTTTGAATATTATCTTGAAATTTTTAATTTAATTTTGAGTTAATTAATATTTAATTAACTTTCTGAATATGTTTTATTTTATTTTTTTGCACTACCAGGGATAGAACTCAAGACCTTGCATTTGCCAGGCAAGTGCTTATTCTACTGAGCTATCTCCCCAGCCCCTGAATATCATTTAATTTTAATTTTTGTTTTATGATTTATGCTCTTTAGTTGACTTACAATGTAACTATAAGACATGGTATGACATTTTCTCCTAGGATTAGAAACTTTAAAAAGTGTATTTCCATTTTGCATTGACTTTATATTACTTTTTCCTTGTCTTTTACACACACACACACACACACACACACACACACACACACACACATGAAGAAATATGTAGATAACCTAACATTTCCACTGTTTTGTGGAAATCTTCAATAATCTTTTAAGTGGGTTTGTCTAATATAATTATATTTTACACAATCCTGCATAACTACCATTTTGAAAGCTCTTTATTCTTTATCCAGGACTATATGGCAACTTTTCCTGTCTTCTGGATTATGGTCATTATTATTTTGTGTATGCTATGTCTGGAGGTATTAGAATATTTTGAGTTTGTATAACTGAAAGTATTTCACTTTTAGTTTTCTAAGGTAGGTTTGCTAAGTATAAAATTCAATGATGACAGATCTTTTTTTCAGTCCTTTGAATAAATAAGTCTACTTTCTTACCCACTTGCTCTTTTGTTCTTCTAATGTGGAATAAGGTTCTATTTAATTTTGTTCTTCCATACCTAATATTTTTTCTGTGTATAAGATTTAATGATTTTTTTCTTTACAATTAGTTTTGGACAATTTCATTTTTGTATATCTTGATATGATTTTATTCATATTTCTTGTGCAAAAGGTTATTTTTTCTTGGAAATATGGTATAATAATTTTAACTAAATTTAGAAAATTTAAGTCTTTAAATATTTATTGCCTACCACATTCTTCTTTCTGATTTCTAGTTATGCGCATGTAAGTTTCTTGATTTTGGCACAGAGTGAACTATTATATGACTGATCTGTAAACTCTTCTTCATGTTTATTTTAGACATTTATATTGTTATATTCATTTAAATTTGTAAACAATTTTTTACAATGTGCAATCTATTATTAATCTCTTGTATTAATTTCAGAAATATTTTTATAAAATTTCACTGTCTACATCTTATATCTTTCACATTCAATATTTGTCTATAATTTTCAATTTGCTATATAATTATAATTGATTTTCGATAAAGTTAATGAGTTAAAAATGACAATGATCAAAAATTAAAGTAAAACTGAGAATAGAGTTAAATCATAATAAAATTTGTTGAAGTCCTAGAAAAATCCAATTTATAAGTGTAATTTTAAGACCTGAGAACCAACTATTGAATTTTCCATTATTCCTTATGAGAAAAATATGTTCAGTTCTCAAACACTTTGAGCACAAATTTGAAATGAATTGAGTTTGATAAATAATATATCACTGTATATACATATATACGATTCTGTTACTTCCTCTACAATAGTGTAATGGTTTTTATTAAAACTGACAATAAAACTGAATATCAAAAAAAGACAAAAATCTGAAAGAAAAATTGGTAAAAAATGAGAAATTCACAGTAAAAGAAATATAAATTACTAATAATAATTTCTTTTGCAAGTTAATGCTGAAAATGTATACATGTCATCACTTTTCAAGGTGGTGGTGGTCTATCAGGGAATTAGACAGGAATTCCTGTCATGAGGGATGGTGGCAAAAAGAACACTTACTAATATGTCTAAAAAGTAAGTCATCATATAATATGTGAACGATGTTTCCAAAAGTACAGTGCCAACATATACTAAAGTATTGTATCAAAATTGCCTGAACAGTGTAACTTAAATTTTTCAAAATCTGTTGGTGTTCCCTCAAAATTTGCATGCTGAGGTTAACTCTCATTATGATAGGGTTAAGAGGTAATGCTTTATTTATTTTTATATTTTAAAGGATACAAAATAGTGATAGAAAAATATAGCATTAGAAATGACACGAGATTTCCCTAAACAAAGTAATAGGAATTCAACAGTGGTTGCTATATTACATGAAACTATCTTCAAATTAGTTGTTCAAATTACCAGATATAAATATGTAAGATTTGTTTCAAGAAAAAAAGACTAAGAAATTATAATAAATAGTTTGGATAGTTGTATTCTTGATTTCTGCTAGTCTTTTTTTTTTTTTTTTGGCAGAACTGGGGATTGTACTCAGGCCCTTGCACTTGCCAGTGAAGCACTTATTCTATTGAGCCATCTCCCTAGCCCTCTGCTAGTCTTTTAAATGGACGGGTTAATACTTAATTTTTTATTCTGATTTTTTCTCCCTCTTTTGAAAGAGATAGTAAAGTCAGGAGTGTCCCGTGCTCTCAAATGAGATTGTTGCTCTTCCCAAAGAAAGTCAATGACTTTGTTTTTTCTTTCTTATCCCTTCTTCATGTTAAGATACAGCAAAAAGTCATTATTTAAAAAGAAGGGACTGGGCTGGGGAGATAGCTTGGCAACCTGAGCATCTGCCTGGCAAGCGCAAGGACCTGAGTTCATAACCAGTACCACATGCCCTTCTGGCCACCTACGCCGGGTGTGGTGGTGCACGCCTGTAGTCCCAGCATGGGGGAGGCTAACACAGTAGGATCACTACTCATCCAAGCTGCATATTGAGACCCTGTACTAAATAAATAAATAAATAATTGGAAAAAGAAAAAGAGGAAAGGACTTTCACCAAATACCAAATCTGCCCATCACTTACTCTTTAACTTTCCATTCCTACAGAAGTGGGAGTGATAAATTTCTGTTGTTAATAAATTACAGTCTATGGTATTTTGTTATAGCAGCAGAAAGACTAAGAGACAGCAACATCTCTCATACACTGCTTAGGTGCATCAAATTATCAAGGCTACATCATGCTAAATTTATTTAGTGAGGTCACATCTTTTCAAAGTCAACTTTTGCATGCTTATGACAATAAGCAAGTAATGTGCAAAAATCAGTGAGCACCAGAAAATTAGAACAGTATAATCTATTAGACTCCTAAGCATTAACAAGCTACTCTGATTGAAATAGACATATGTATCCTATTAGTAAGTAATGGTAATTGCTTAGGAATTGAATGTAAATATTTTAAACTATGTGTCTTATTGTTTCAAGTGGCTGCTAAATCATTAAGATATAAACACTTATTAAGTCATTTAGATCTGTGTATTAAGTGCAATAGATACTTCTTTTGGCCAAAGGCACTGTGAAAAAAGTAGTTAGAGACTAAGGGCATCATAAATATATACAGTTTGGAAACCTCTGTGTAGGAAGGTGATGAATGTTATAATTTAAAAAAAAGAACACGCTAATTGATCTGGTGATGCTAGGGTAAGACAGAGTGTGCTGCTACGGTAAGCAGAGCGTGTACGTTAGACTTCTTCACTGGGACAGTGACCTTAACAAAGCTCTGGCCAAGTGGAGGATTCATGTGTGTGCTGAAGCGAGCCTGCTTCACACAGAGAGCTCAGTGAGTAAAAGGCCTCAACGTGGGGGTGAGCCTAGAGGAGGTTGGGAGGCCAGGGGGCTCTGAGCGGAGGGAGCCAAAGGGGAAGAGGGAGGAGGGAGGTCAAGCAGGGGTGCAGAGAGCGGGTGTGCAGGCCATTAAAGAACTCTGGGGCTTGTTTCATAATAGTCACTATATTTTTCACTTAATCTTTTTAACATATACATAATTTCCAAAATAAATGGTTTATAAAAACACATCTGTGTCTTAACATTTCAACACACTACACAGGCCAATTTAAAAATGCACATTCTATAATGCACATTCTATTTGGGCTTTTTACAGTACATGTTTCAAACTTTGTGTATATAAGTTTGTCTTAGAATACCTAGCCTTCTATTCTCAAAGTCACTTCATGACTTGATTGCTTACAATGCAAAGTGATTCTTTAGGGTATCATAGGCTATAAGTGAATGCTTCCTTCACCACTGCCCAAGAGAAACCTTGCTGCAGTTAGTATAGCCGAGCCCAGCCTTAAGTTAGAAAACAATCATGTACTGGAGGATGATTTCATGGTGCAGCAGTTTTCACTATCACATACCTAAAAAAGTCATAGTGATTGAGTTATTTTTTTATACAAGCTCTAAAGTCTACATTATTTTTTTAAATCTTTCTCAAAAATATTAAGCTAACATTTTTTAGATGTTATAGAACAAACATTTTGTATCATTTGAATAGTCCTTTTTTTTTTTTCTTGAGATACTAGGGATCAACCCAGAACCATGCAGGAAGCTATAATTTTAAATTATAACCCTTTATAAATTTTATTTTGTGACAAGATCTTAGTTAGTTATGTAAATTGGCCTCAAACATATAAACATGTTGGCTCTGTATTCAGTCTTCCAAGTAGCTGGGATTACAGACCTGCACTATTGTCCCTGGCTCTATATGGACATTCTTACAGAGATGTATTATTTTCTTTTACCTGAGATTAAAATCCTGTAGAACATTCTTCACTTCACATTGACAAAATATTTTAATTCTGGATAAGTACTACAATCGTTTATGCTCAGGAAAAAAAGCAATATGCCTTTAAATATCATTGAGCCATGGTAAAAATATTTATTGCATGCATAAATATTATTTAATAGACTTCAAAAATTTAAATGGAATGTATTTTAACCAATGCATAAAAGTACATATTACTTGAAATGGAACACATTATATTGCAATATATGTGTGTTGTGTAATGTTTAAATCAGGTTAAGTGTATCTATACTATTCCCTCTGTCTCTCTGTCTTTCTCTCTGTAGTACTGAGTATTGAACCCAGGATATTTTCGCTGAACTACGTCTTCAATCTTATCTATTTATGAATGTATGAAAGTATCAATGCATGTAAGCATGCATGAATTATGCATTTATGCATTATTTTGAGGCAGTCTTCTTACATTTCCCAGGTGAGCTTGAACTTAGGGTCCTGCTGCTTCAGCCTTTCAGAGTTTGTCAATAATGGGTGTGCACTACCACACCCAGGTACTTATAAGTTCTTTACAGTGTAAGCATTAAAAATGCTTTCATCTAGTTGTTTGGAAAGCACAGTGCTTTATTGTTATTTGTTATTTGTTTATTGTCATTCTGCTGTGCAATATACCCCCAAACTTATTGTTCTTTTATTACTGTAAGTTAGTACTCATTAATCAACCCTTTCCCATCCCCTACAAAAATTTTTTAACTATGGTAAATAACACTAGTGATGGAACATTTCTCAATTAAGAAAACTATAAACCTAAGTCATAATTATACTTTCCAAGTATCAAATTCTGTGTCATTTTTAATGCATTGTGGGGTTTTTCTTGTACTAGATTTTTATTCTGTTTTTTCAGATAAAGCCTACTAGGGATTGTACAGTGGATAAGAACTCAGAAAGCAAGGCAAGGCTATGAGAATGAAACTCTGCTTGGGCTTAACAAAGAGCAAGAGATGAAGAGGATTTCCACTTTAGTAATCCCAATAGATAAACTGCGTCTAACTCTGGATAAGGGTGTGACGACCAGGAACATCTCTATAGTAATTATTCCTTCTTTTTGGTTTCATATATTTGTTGTGTCAAACAATAAAATAATTAAAATTATTTGCCATTGTGTTCCAGTGGCCTACTTTTAAAAAGCTAATTTGATTGTAAATCAATTTAAACGTCTACTCATAATTTCCATGGGACTGTTTTTTTTTTTTTTTCCTGTTCACAAATTATTGCTTTATTGTGATTTATTTTGTTATGTTTATATTCTCAATGCCAAATAATTTTAATTTATTCCCTGAAATGTCTTCATTGATTTTTGCTTCATATCTGCTTACACTTGGTAAATATTTTCTCAGTTTCTTAAAAAATACAAAGGGCTGGGAGAGGGTCAGGGAGATAGCTCAGTAGAATGAGTGCTTGCCTGGCAAGAGCAGGATCTTGAGTTCAATTCCTGGTTAAAAAAACAAAAGGAGGCCCTAAAATCAATCATTTGTACTCATTTTTATAAATCTGAATCAGGAGTTTGTGAAATTTCTCAGTTGTTTTTATGTTTAATAACATCTCAAATTAGAGTTATGTGTCCACTATGCTTCAAATCTTTTATACATTTTAGACTTTTGTTCTTTGGCCTTAAATTATATATATTAGAAGTCAATAAAATGATATTGAAAGATTTGTGAAAGATGGCAAGACTTTGATAACATGAAGTATCCTGTTACACAAAAAGTTTTAAAAGCCCAAGTTTGCAAGTGTTTAAGATACTCTCTCAAGAGAAACCAGAAAGCATATGGCAGCTGCAAAAAAATGAAGAAATCATGTTCAGGTATGGGCATGACTTTTTTTTCCCAGTGATATTAGAGAATACATTGATTAAGATTCATTCTGTGTTCCTACATTTTTTTTAATGCTTGCAGCTGCTCTGTGAAAATCATCAAGAGGATGAACAGACAAGCCACAGAGCGGGATAAAATATGTGCAAAATACCTATCTAACAATGCACTTGTGTCCAAACTATACAAAGAATTCCTAAAACTCAACAATAACCAAACAAACTACCCAATTTCAAAATGGGACCAAAGATTTAAACAGAAACCTCACTGAGCAAAATATACAGATGGCACATAAGCATATGAAAAAGTGCTCAACAGCATTCTCATTAGGGAATTGCAAAGTGAAACAATAATTATATACTATTACCCCCCTATTAGAATGGCTAAAATCCAAAATGTGGACAATAAGGATCTCTGGCAAAGGCTGGGGAGCAGCAGGGACTCTCTTATTGCCTGCTGTGGGGGATGCAAAATGGTACAGCCAATTGGAAAGACAGTATGGCATTTCTCACCAACCTCAGCATCGTGCTATTACACCACCGAGCAATGGTATTTCTAGGTATTTATTCAAATGATTTGAAATTTGCATCCATTCTGTGCAGCAATGTCTAAAGAAGTGTTATTAATAATCATCAAAAACTAGAACCACGCAAAGCTTGTTTGACTGAATTGGTGCACAAACTGTGACAGATCCTGTGATGGTTTGTGTCTAGCTGTTCCCCCAAAGTCTCATGCAGTCATGGGGTGGCTTCTGGAGTTTGTGATTGGTTCTTGATTCAATACTGGGATTATGGTTGTGAGTGCCCTGGGGCAAATACTCTGCATTACAGTGTAAGGAGGGGAGAGAGGCTGGCTAGCTGCCTGAGCTGCAGCCAGTCCCTTTGCTCTCTGCTCTTGGCCACGTCATGAACTGCTGCTCTCTGCCATGTGTCTCTCTGCCTTGGAGCCAGCTGAGTGTGGACTGAAACCTCAAATTTTTCCTCCTTTCATTTTGGATATCGGGTATCCAAAATGAAAGAATAACTGAGATAGATCCATACAGTGGAATATTCTTTGATGATAAGAAGCAAGATCTTAAAGTATAAATGACATACAAATATTACATGCATGTTATTAAGTGAAGGAAGCCGCTTTGACAGAATTGTATAGGATTTTGATTTTATCAGTTCTGGAAAAGGTACAAGCTACAAAGACAATTTAACAAAATGCATGGTTTTCACAGGTTCAGAGGAGGAAGAGTCATTGAAGACACGTGCAAGACTTTTTTAAAAACTCAATTAAAGTCTATAGGATGCTTTTGGTTGTTGGTGGTGTGCATTTGTCAAACCAGTTCACTGAGAAGCATAAAAATATGATCATACACACAAAATTTGTGGCCCTAGAAACAAGACAACTGTGTCCTATTTTATTGTTTCCTCATAATAACAGAAAACAATTGTGTGATTTGTGTATAATTGTAGAGTTATCGCTCCATATACACAGATTCTCCACCCATTGTTCAGCCTGCTTTGGATAAGAAATAATTTTTTAAAATATCTGTATTGAAGGTCTGAAAAGGCTTTTTTCTGGTTGTTCTCTAAATAGAAATATAACAGCTATTAACATAGCATTTGCATTGCAGTGTATGTAAATCTAAAGAGGACAGGTGTAAGTTGTATGCAAATAGCATGCCAGTTTGAAGAGATAGGCATCTGAGAATTTTTGCTCTCTGGAGTGATTTCTGGGACCAGTCCTCTAACACCAAAGGATAGGTGTCTTTCTGATAACTTGAACATTCTGGTGTTTTTGTTTTTAAATTTATTTATTTGATATAGGGCCTCACTGTACAGTTCAAACTAGTAGTGATCCTACTGTCTCAGCCTCCCCAGCAGAGGGATTGCAGGTGTGAGCCACTGTGCTTGGTTTTGGGGTGGACATAGCATATCCCAGGTTCCAGGCCAGCATGCCATGTGGTTCTGAGGATCAAACCTGCAACCTTGTGAGGCAGGCACTTAGACCATGGAGCTAGCTCCCCAGCCAGGAATATTCTGTTTTGACCACATATGAATTGGTTAATATCTAGAAATCCCCCCAAAACCTTATTTGCTCTTGGCGTTGTGTTGGAAGGTGTCTGGTTCGTGAGGATGTATAGCTGATCTCCTGGTATCCGGAGGCCTGGCCCTCCCCAGTTTCTCCATCCCTGGCTTCTCCCTCCCCTTGCTCTGCTTCTTTTTTGCCAAGCCTTGGTAAGCTCCATCATGCCTCTGCCTTGTCTTGTAGTGAGCTGACCACATAAGGACTGAAACTTCTAAAATGTGAATCAAAATAAGCCTCTATTCCTTCAAGGTGTAAGTGTCAGGAATTGTGTCCCATTGATATTAAGATATTGATAAAAGTAGAGTCCATATATACTATTTTATACTTAAGGTAATTGATGTTTGAGAGTCCTTTACAAACTGGCTTCCACATGCTTGCACTGTCACCCATGAACTTCCAAAGGACGTATTTCCATCATGGCACAGCTTCTTGCCATGTATATTTGTGTCATAATGCCCTGGTGACCTGGTATCATGATCAATGGGAATGTTGCTGACAATTATGCTTAGATTAAAACAGCAACTGACAGCTGGGGCTATAGCTCAGCAGACTAAAGCACCTGCCTAGTAAGCTCAGGCAAGTGCTGGACCATGGTTCAGTATCCAGTACCACATCCCCAGGGGTAGTGGTACACACTTATAATCCCAGTGCTAGAGAGGCTGAGAGCAGGAAGTCTGAGCTGTATTGTGAGACCTTGCAACAACCAAATATATTAAAATAAATAGATAGATAAATAAATTTTTAAAAATGAATAAATAGAAGAGCAACTGATAAATAGATATGCAAAAATGCAAATTTCACAAAATTACATGACCATTTGAAAAGATTGCAAGACCTTCTTGAGGGACTTATAAAGAACTTGAATAGGAGAAGGCACAGAGGGTCCCAAAGTTTCATTGGCATCACAGAAAAATCAACCTTCAAATTCCAGGAATTTTTGAGCTGGAGAGATAGCTCATCAGACTAAACACCTGTTTAGGGAAGCACAGGGACCAGGATTCTATCCCAGATACCATATGCTGCAGCGGCCCTGCCCTCAGATGCACCAAGCCAGCCAGCCACCAAGACCAATCATGGTGGTGCATGCCTGTTTTCCTAGTGCTGGGGAGGCTGAAAACAGGAGGATCACCACAAGTACAGGCTGCATAGTGGTGAGATCCTGCACCAAATACATTTTTTTAACTATCCAGGAATTTTTGTGGCTCAGTATAGAGCAGGTTTGGCCCTCAATAGGCCTTGGACTTAATCTGTTCAATCCTAAACTCTCTTCACCCTTGAAAAGAGTTCTTAGAAGTTCTTTATTATACCAGTTTTTAGGGTGAATTTGCACTGATAACTATTGGCTAAGACAGAATGAGCAATCAGGAGGGTATCTGAGGAGAATAAAAAATACAGGAAATAACTTTGAAAATAGAAAAGTAAACAGGCTAGGGAAATGCAACACAATTGCTAAACAGCAATAGCACCCCTTGAAGTTCACAAGAAGTAATCAACAGAAAGACCAGTTGGCATCATGGTGTAGCATTTTCCATGTGTAGATAAGGAATAGGTGGACAATAGATTTGAGCAAAGGTATGGCTTAACAAGCAAAAACTAAGATAGGCAAAGGGACCAAGGTGGAAGAAGTTGTACATAAGAGAATTATTGTAATGCTGTACTGTGAATGTCAATAACTGCCTAAGGACAGCAGAGAAGATAGTAGCATACAACAGTTAGTGGAGGGGGCCGGAGAGATGGCTCAGTAGAATAAGCACTTGCCTGACAAGCTCAAGGGCCTGAGTTCAATCTCTAAAAGAAAAAAATATGATAGTGCACAATGGAAAAACAGATAGAGTACCAGGCCCATGAAAGGAGCAATGAACCTGTGGGTTGCCATGGGATGGATAATCTGATACTCAGAGATGCAAGTGGAGGGAGACAGAGACCAGATGACCCAGAAAAGGCAGTGAGGAGCAGAGAACCCATCTCAGTGGCAGCTGTGCAGAGGAGCAGAGCACCAAGAGAGGCCAGCAGCAGCTGGCATGTGCTCAGAAGAGAGCCTCACTTTAATTTTGAGAAGATAATGAAGGAAAAATTCTGAGACCATGTTGGATTTGCTCGGTGTGGACTGGAATGGCAAAGGGCACACATTATATCACAATGTAGCGTCTGTCGTAATTTCCTGGTTTTTATAGTACCATGGAGGAAGGTTTGTGTGTGCTGATGCTGCATACCATATTCATCTAATAAATGAAGACAACATGGTGGAGACTGGTATAGAGTATATTGCCCGCACATCCAAAAACAGAAGAAATTCTAGAAACAAATCTGGTTAGCAGTGATCCCTCTAGGAATGATTAATGTAGATAGTGGGATTTTTTTTAAATCTATATTTTACACCTTGCTCTAGTTCCCTTCTCCATGTTCAGTGAGGTTATTAAAATGTGAATACTAGGGTTGAGGGGATAGCTCAGTGGTTTAAGTGCCCACCTGGCAAATGCAAAGACCTGAGTTCAATCCCTGGAATGACATACATGCCATGCTGGCCCCATAATGGGAATGGTGGTGCACACTTGTAATTCAGTGCTGTAGAGGCTGAGACAAGAGGATCACTACAAGTCTGAACTGCATAGTGAGACCCTGCATCAAATAAATTAATTAAAAAATAAAGTAAAAATAAAATATGAATGTACTGAGCTCTATCAATGGTTCCACATTGGTGGACTCGACCAACCATGGACATAAAATATCAGAAAACAATTTATCTATATTGAACATATACTAACTTTTTTCATTATTCATTATGCAATACTATATATCACACCTTTATTCAGAATTTACATTGTAATTATTTAAATGTTTTAGGTATTTACCTGAAAATAATAGTAAATAAAAGATAAGGGTTAGAGAAAATGGGGTTAGGCATAGGACTATTATTCAGAGATAAGTAAGACTGAAGCAGAGTTGTGGTTGCGTAGTTCAGTATACTGTTCTCTCTACTTTTGTATGTATTTAAAATTTTCCATAATAAAATTCTGAAAGATTACATCAGTCAGCAAAATAGATGCTAGCTATTTTTTTCAAAGCAATCCCATGAATTATTATTTGCACTAAATTTTAGGAATGTACTGGTAGAAGTATTCGGGGGCCAGCCTTCATATTGATTATGGCTGAAAGGCAAAAACAATCAGCAATCTAAAGGAAGCCACTTCAAATTCATATTTTTATCTTTAAAACAATAAAAAGTCATTTATATGTCTTAACCAGAGAAATATATCATCTGGTTTCTCTGTATTATTACATATAACACGATGAAATGGTTGAAAAGGACTAACGTGAAGGAATCTGTAGCCGCTACATTCATTATGTTTATGTGGATGGAAGTTTGTGGAACAGAGAAGCGGAAGAGGGAGAACCCGTGAGCAACTGAAAGGAAGAGTTGGGTGAAGCCAATCCTGCAGAGGCACGTGGTCTCAGTGCTTAGACAAACCAGAGACTAAGGCAGAAAATTACTTGCTGCCTGAACTACACAAGCCATAAATCTTTCCACCTCTTTTCTCAGAAACAAGACGTCTTTGTGGCTGTTAGGAAGAGCATTGGTATTTCTTTTTGTGGTGCCCAAGAGTCAGGTCTTATTTATCTCTCTGCATATCTCTTTATATAGTATATGGTAACACATGAACGACTTGATGAAATAAGGTGAGAAATAATTGCAACGTCTTGTTTTGGAAGGTGCTACTCAAACTGCATGTAATTTTCATTCTGTCCAAAATGCCTAATTTTTGCAATTCTTAGCCCAAACATGAGTTTCTTCCTAAGCATCCCCACAGTGTGTCTGTGTTTTCTTGTATCCCCTAAACACATAATCCAGATTCAGTTTTGTAGGTAGGCGTGACTTTATACACATTATAGTACATTTTACATCTTTTTTTCCAGTTAAGTTTCCTAATTAAAACTCTAAGAGCAAAATGTGTGTTATTTCATTTATCTTCCCTAAGTACAGAACCTTATTTTAATGCCAATAAACATTGAATTAAAATGATTTGTTATCCTTTTATATTTGTATTTCTCTAAAATATAGATGGATAGCAAAACTGTCCATGGAAAAAATGATTTTAACTTAACAAATTTAAATTAACAAATGCTCATCCAGGTTATGAACGGAGGATAGCCTTAGGAGATCAAATGACAGGGCAAGTTTATGAGTGCATAAAATTCTTTATTTAGAACAATAAAGTATATGTTTATATAATGTAATTTCAAATTCAAACCTGTATAAAAAGGGTCAGGACATATACCTATTTTAAAAAGTACACATACAGTATATACACATACACATCACATTTTACAACTTTTTTATTTAAACTTCAGTCATAAAACTATTTAGAATAGTGTTGACATACATTTACATTACAATATGCAAACTTGTATCTATGACTGAACTAGCGATATATTTGTGCATCCATCTAAATGTCTGAATACTTTTCAAGTCCATTGATTTAAAAGACAGTGGCAAGTGGACACATTAATTACACATTGATGCTCAGAATACAGGAGAAAGGGCCATTTTGTTTGGAAATTATATTTAGTCTTGCATCTCATAAGTCAATTAATGAAAATACCACAGGTTTTAGCTTAAAAAATTACCAGCTGATATTTTAAAGAACATTATAACAATGTAATTGAAAGATGATAGTTATACATTACAACGTGTAGCAAACATTTTAGGATCAGAAATATACATTTTAATATGAATTATTTTTAAAACAACACCTTGTTAGGAAATGAAAGTATCATTATATTTGTACAAAGGCATTTTGAAAGATGAGCTAACATCTTAGAAGGCAGCAACACCATAAATTGGGTGACTGAATTTAAACCTGAATGATTATATTTTAGAGCCAATTTTGAAATATCAGTTCAAACATGAGCAGGTTTCCTTTTACATTCTTGTAACACTTTCCAATTTTAAAATTTATTTTATGTATTACTCTTTTATGAATTGGTTCTAAAATATCTTTTGGCATTCAAAAACCATGAATATCTTGTATCTACTCCTCTTAGCTTTCAATAAAATGAGCATATTCTGATGTTTAATTTGGTGCATGTAGAAATATTCCATACATCTTAAAGCATACCTTCCCAGCTGAAATACACTACTAATTTTCTTTCTTCAGAGGTGATCCAAAATGTTTATCTAAACAAAGTCAAAGCCATCTCCTGTGCAGGTGGTTATCTACTTGGCCCAACTTGCAACTGAATTTCTCATTTACTAATGGACCCTATTTACATTAGAAACAAAAACAAAGATTTTCATGGTCAAAATGCTTATTCACAGAGAGTAGGGGTGGATATTTTGTCTTGGACAATTTCTGCTGTGCTACATTTTTATCAGCATTGTCAGGCATATAGCAGTAAAGCCTCACCCCAAGAAGTGACCTCCAAATTCATTGCAAGGATAAATAAAAATCAAGACTCTAAGACGAGAGGTGATATCTCATATGGCAGAGTAGAGGTCTGACAATTTTTCCAACATCCATTCTCACGATGCCAAACTGTCTTTTTGAAAAATCTGTTTCTTAAAGAATAACCGATTTGGAATGGCTCAATGTCTCATATTAGGGTCAAATGCTGACACCGGAACCTAGCAGCAGACACACTTTAGGAAATAGCCACAATTTCAGAATGGATTTGTTTTCTGTTCATTTATAATTTCAATTGAATTAGACTGCTAAAATGTACTAAAAAGTTTCTCCAACTAAAATGTGTTTTATTCTTATTAAAAGCAAATACTTCATTAGGAACACATGCTTTCTCGTATTTTCATTTTTCACATAGGTGATCCTTTATTAAGAGGATAAGTTAGTCTAGAATTGTATTAAAAATCAATTTGCCTCTGACTCATTAAAAATGGCAGTGTGGTGAACACATTACATTATCATTCTTTGTCCAGGAATATTTAGTATTATTGGGCAGGCTCAACTTATCACAGAGTCAGTTTTGTTATAGACTTGGTCTTGACCAAAGACATACAAAGTTCTCAGTATAATTTACAGTCTACAAACTTTTGAAGCCATTCTAATTACAAGGCAATTTTAAAACACTGCAAAAGAAAACTATCAGATACATGGCACCAATTTTAAAGGCTATTTCATGGTTTATCATGTCAGTTGTGAGTTTTCCATAACTTAGAGAAAAGAATTTTCAGAACAAATGGGATCAAATAAGCAAAGATATATGTATATTTTTTCTCCAAAGTAAATGACACAGTTAAATGTCCAAGCAGCTAGCATCCAAAATAATGTTCAGAGCTTCTCTAATAGTCATGTATTTTATTGAATTGTAGTGTTTTAAAATTGCCAATCCACGTAACTTTCAGTGAACCAATACATTTAATATTGAGCAAGACACAACGCTCCTTCCCTACCATGATGGATTTCATAACCTGCTAAACTTATTTACTTAATTCTATTAATTAAGATATTTTCTTGACTGTTAAACCCAAACTACTAGCTTTGAGAACAAAAGTGTATTTCTTGTATTCCCAAGCTCAGAGGACAACATTTCCATATACCCAAACAAACTGAAATCACTGGATAAATAAACCAAACCACTAGCCTGAGACTATCAGTCTTCTCAATCTGTACACCACCTACACATATAAGTCATGTGAACCTATGCCTATTTTCCTCAAAACAATACCACACACAGATAAGTCCTTTCAGCAATTAAACCAATCCCTAATTTTATCACTAACCAGTAGTACCACGGGATATCTGAGGGCCTGAAAAGTTAACGCAGCTTCCCAGGGGACCTGTCTTGACTTTTAGCGTAATAACTCACATTGGAGGAAGCACAGCACTTTGAAGAAGAAAGCAGCCATCAAAATCATCTGAGCTCTTTGGTATAAAAAAGAGCGAAAGAGCAAAGGCCACACAATAAATTGTATGTGGATTAGTGCTGAATATAAGCTAAAATCCAACTATATGAGAAATTCTTGATGTTTAAAAATCAAAGAGAAGCTAACATTTAGATTTTCCATACCCCTTTGTAGAACAATATTAAAAATGGTGCTCTTATGTTTATAACCCATGGCAACGACATTATTACAAAGATTAAGTTTGACTGAGAGGCTTTGGAGTCCTTTAGGTATTTGTTCATCACAATAAAACTATAGAAAAATCATTATCTGAATTTATTAAGATATCCTTTTCACTATTAAAAAATTGACAAGGGGAATTAACATAATGGCCTACAAATTTTCCTTTAAAAGCACAATGTCCACCTTGCAAATTCTGGCCAAATTCATTCTTAATATGACAAATGCTGTCACGTATTTTAATTAGCAAACTGACATGCATAATTATATAAAGCTTTCTTTTTCTTTTTTTTTTTTTTTCATAAACCCTAATGGACCTAGGGTGCCTGATTTTAAATAAATTGTTCCTTTAAACAGATAATGGTGATTATACTATAAATAACTAGTTTCCTGATTCCTTGCATTATTGTAAAAGACAAGTAAGCTAGTTTTCAGCACCCATGTTAACATGGGTGTGTGATTTGCTAACCTTAGATACTAAATATCATAATTTACTTTTTCTCTCTCCCATGGTAGAAATTGAAAATGGGACCATAATACATTCAGCATTTCCCCCCACATCCACTTACATAACTCTGTAATAGTTTTAGAGTATAAACATGTCATAATATAATTTGCAAACACAATTTATACACTCTAGAGTATCCAAGGCCAAAGGCTGCCATTGCTGGGGATGCCAAACGTCCTCCTAGGCACGTTCTGCTGGTCAGGCTTCATGGCTTCTTCCTGTGATGACTCCTTCAGAAAGGCTTTCCTACACCCAGGCGTCACTGTGCTATTTCAGGACTGACTCCCCCGCACAGAGAGCACCAGCCAATCACATCCATTTCTCTAGTGGGAAATGTGCACGCCTGCTCTATGTCAGGGAGAGACCAAAGTCAGACACCTCTCATCAACCAGCAACTACCAGGCTGACGCACCTGTTGCCCTTCCAACTGCTTTCCACACTAGACAGTGGCTGATGCTACTGAGTTTGTGTTTTCATGTTGCTTTCTAGATTCCTTTGAGAAAAAGTCATTCCCTGTACTAACCAGGCTGAAACTTACTTGCGGAGACTGGGATAACTGTGGACTGAAGATTGTAACTGAAGAGTAAAGCTGTGCACTTGCTCAGCACTTAGCCCAACTCTGGAGCCAAGCGAATGGTGCGTGCGAACTGGGACACATGCTTTCTCTGCCATCATCACTTGCAAGTTCTGAATGAGACCACAAGACCCTCTGGTCCTTAAAATAGAGTCCTGCTCCATACAAGCTCTTCTTTATAGATGATTGATTCAGTGCCAGTTTCACAGCAAAACACTCTGTTCCAAGTTCTGAATCATCCATAGAAAGTCACGGGTAGCAGGAACAGATAAACATGAAGTCTGTCACTTCAGACAGAATAGGAGTTGGTTTAAAGCTGCTTCATTTATGAAGCACACATGAACTGTTACCAGCCTAGAGAAGAAGGAACAAAAAAGAAGGGTTACAGTGTGTTTTCTCTCTGACTCCTTGTTTTCAATAACTTAATACTTGTCTAAGCCCCTAGACTGAGTAACAGACTTATACTGCATTTTGAACTGGGCTTAAAAGACCTAGGCACATTATTTTCGTAGTTGATCATCCCTGAGAATGCTTGACTTAATCTGCAATGATCTTACTACCTACTATCCGTGTCTTCCCACTGAAAGGCAAACTCCATAAAGGCAAGGGAGTTTGTCATCTTTTATACTTCTGACCTTAACTCTTGAAACAGTGCTTGTATTCCAATATGTCTTCAATAATATATTTTTTAAATTGATATATGAATACCTTGTGGTTTTCAAACTTCCAACATACAATTAGTTATCTCAGTTTGTGATAGGGGGGTTGTCAAGCTATTTAACCTTGATTTTCCCTAGCAAGAGTTTAAAAGTAGTAGATATATCCTGATGGGAGGTGAGAAGGTCAGGAGAGTATATGGAGAGTGGAGAATGGAGAAGTGGACACCTATGGAGCCCCCGTTCTAGGTAGAGAAGTTGTCAAAGGTGACAAACCAGGAGCACCCTCCTAGCCAGTGAGAGGCTCTAATACTGCAGAGGTCTAGCTGGTTTCTAGCAACCACTACTCCCTACTAAGGAAAGAGCCACAGCAAGAGCTCATTCAATATTTCCACTCAGAAGAAAAAGTCAAATGCTAGCGCCCATTCTGACAAAAGCCCCTAGGGGCTTTCCTTTGGCCTTATGCAGTAAACTGTACTTGGGGATGCAAGAAAGCCTTGCATAGTCTTAGTTCTTCAGTGCTTCAGTCAAACTACTGAGTTTTCATCAGAGCTTTCAACTTTGCAGTAAAATATTTGTACTTCCCTATATATTTTTTTAAAATTATAGATAATATCTTTGCTTCATCCTGCCAGGATATCCCGAAATAAATGTATATTTTGCATTCCTCTTCCTTCCTCTTCACTTTATTACCTTCCTTTCCTTCTTGTTTATCAGTCTGAGAATCATAAATCACTGCTTTCAAAATATTGGAAACATTCGGCAGGCTGAATAGTAAGAATAGTAGTACAAACAGTAAGAAATACAGCACTTTTCTCAGGCTCTTTAAATATCATGCATTAAATTCTATAGCACACAAAAATTGATCAAATTGAAAGCTCTAGAAACTAGGAGCTTTTTATGTAGAAAAGCAGAAAGAAAAATTAAAAAATAAAACATTAAGAAGAAAACTTTAGAAATTAACGTGTGGAAAATAATTTTAAAATAGATCACGACTAAAAGGCAAAAAGGAATAACAAAAAGCAAATGGATATTTTTAAAAAGGTAAGAATAATTTGAAATTCTAGACTTCATTAAATGTAGAAGAGCAAGATTGAAAATCTATTTTTATTTTTGTCCCTGGGTCACTTAGCAAAGAAAATAAACTTGAAGGCTCACCACTGATTTTTCCCATAGAACAAAACTACAATTTTTATAATGATACCCTGAATTTTTATAGCAGCTCCATGAAATGAGCAGGACAAGTGTTATTATGGCTTCAGTATACAGTGATGCGTTGCTTAATGATGGGGATACGATCTGAGAAAGGAGCTGTTAGCCTCTTTGTCGCCGTGCAAACATCATAGCACAAATCTCCATGGTGTGCCTGCTGAACGTGTAGGAGACACAATGTCATACCTTAAACTCTATATCTCAGTATATATGTATTCCTTTTCTGATCTTACAGAACATCTGCCCTATGTCACTTGTGTGCCATATCTTTGACAAAATATTTTTTTTTTTTTTTTTTTGTCTTTTTGAGACATGGTCTCACTATGCAGTTCAGGCTGGCCTTAAGCTCACTTTGTAGCTCAGGCTGGTCTTGAACTCACAACAATCCTCCTGCCTCAGCCTCCCAAGTGCTGGGATTACAGGCATGCGCCACCACGCCCGGCTGACAAAATATTATTATGCAGTACATGACTGTGTACAAAATTTATGGGTCAGAAGACATTAACTGACTGATTCCGAATCCTATAAACATTAAAATTGCACAGCCAAGGCTTGAACCCAGGCCTAATCCTTGATAATCTTCTGTTTCCTGATGTGGATACAGAAAGAAAGCACAGAGAAAAAAAACTCGAAAAGTTCAAAAATATCTGATAAAGACTTGGAGATCTTGGCAATTGGGAAGTCTTGTACCTACAGTGCCCAAACGTGGTTTGGGCTTATCCCTGTTCCAATTTTAAGATCTGTTTTCTTTTGGTCAGAACTACAAGAAAGTTCTACCTTGTGTTCCTTTTATCAATTGCTCCACATGCCTAACTACAAAAAGAATTGCTTTTGAAATTTACCATGATGAATTAATCAAGAAACCACTGAGTACACCTTCCTAGTACTTTTGATTTACTGTTAGCCAGACTGGGCTTTTCTATGATCAAGCAGTCTCTCTTGCAGGGTCTTGAGTAAGAATCTTTGCAGATGATACTCCAATTGAAAATGCATAGTCTATAGCCCCAACTGTTTTCTGTAGTTCCAGTGTAATATACGCAGTTATTAGTTTCACTAAAGTTTACCAATAGCTCCTCTTCACTTCCTATTTTTTTAAGCAGTACTGCCATCGGCTAAGTCCCATAAGTTCTAAAACATCCTTGAGTCATGTCAAGCTCCGCATCCCATCAAGAACAGCAATATCTTCTTTTATATCAATGTCTCCAAAATGGTCCCTAATTTCCCATGGTTCTGACCTCACTTCAGGGAGCCATTTTCTCAGACCCGACTGGAAGACAGGCCTCCCAGATAGATTCCCTTCCTCCAGTTCAATACTCCCATCCTCTGACCACACTAACAGCTGGATACCTTTCCTGGCTGCTGCTTTGATAGTGTCATCCATTTCTTTTAAACCAGAAATGGTTCTTTATGTTTTATGGGGTTGTTAGTATCTGACTGAACAGTTCCCTGTTCAGAGGTAATGAATAAAGTTCTGCATAATGGGAATCAGTCATTGTCCTCATCCATTTCATTACCTATGTAACACTAACTCAATAAGTGTTCCTTCCAAACACTTATTCTGGGCTTCTTTTATCTGTATAATTTGATTCATTTTATACAGGAGAAATGTTTTCAGGCCTTTAAGAAAATTAGATAAATACAAGCTAGATTCCCCATGTGAGTTTGCATAATTCTCCTAGCTGTGTGCAGCTTGTTGCCCCACTAACCACAACTAGTGCATTAATCACACAAAAACACACAGACGCAAGACAAAGATGAGCCCAACTTCAGAAGGACCATTTATCTCCCTCACCACTGAGTTCAGCTTTCACTCAGGTCTCATTCATTCACGCAGCCTCACATTCAGTGGACACCTAGCAAGTGGCGTGCAGGTACAAGCACCAGGTAAGGTGCGGGGACACATGTGAGGCAGACCGACCCTGCTTCCATCCTTGCCTGTTACCTGACTACCAGAAATAGATAGAAGTTGTTTGTCTGTGCTTGCTTAAAAATGTCATTTTTTCTCCTCTTACACAAGTGGGTGGGGTTTCCTATCACAATCCACCTTCCAAATGCCCTAGAATGAACACAATTAAAGTCACGTAACTAAAGATTCCTGTGCCTGAGCAGGATCTCAGCAATGCAAGTTGAAATCAAATAACACAGGACGTTGCTTGAGCTTTCGAGAGTTCACCACTTAGGGATCTGGAGAGATAGTTCAGTGGTCTAAGCATCCGCTTGGAATGTGCAAGGCTCTAGGTTCGATCGTGCTGAGCCAGCCATCAAATTGGGCACGATGGTACATGCCTATAATCCCAGAAATGGGGAGGCTGAGACAGGAAGATCACTACAAATTTGAGCTGTGTAGTGAGACCCTATGCCAAATAAATAATTAAAGGATTTTTTAAGAAAAAAGAATTAACCACTAAGTGTGTGCTTTATGGGTTTCTAATGGAAAGAAATCAAAATTGCAGTGGGATACGTATTAAGGCTAAATGGCAAAGAAAAGGGGTTTTAAAAAAATTGATTACTTAAATTCCAGAACTATTGCTCCAGAAAATAAGAAGTGTTGAGCAAAGAACAGAAAACTGAATCTAGAGAAAAGATAGGAGAGGACTGGTTAAGACAAAGCCCTGGAGACGATTAAGTGTATGACTAACTATAAAAATAAGGAAGCATGTGGAGTAACCGGATTAAAGAGTTAGACATGTGCTCTGTAATTACTGTATCATGTTATGTCAGGTTTTTGAAAATGATCATTTTCAAAAAAAAGTTAGCTGCAGAGGAAGCCAAAGACTGTGATCCAATTTCCCCAAGAAAGATTCAATATGGAGATAAATTTCTGTATCTGGGATGGAAGGGAAATCTGGAAGGACAGTGACCAGCAAGGACATTTGAGCTCACCAAGCCCCACAGTGACAACCCACAGGGGGTGTGGTCCTCTCTCACGGGAGCATGAGGAAGAATTTTCTGGCCCCTCCGTGGTAAAGTGTATGCAGGGGCATGGAGCACTAACTCAGTGAGCGAAGGCGGGGGACAGCAGCGGCTCATTCTGGGTCAAGCAGATGCAGTGCTGGGAGCTGCTTCAGGTGTGGCCGCAGCCTCGGAGCAGGAAGAGGAGAGCGGACAAGAGACAGTGAGCAGCGGCGTGCTCCCCTCCCTTCCGGACATGGCCCCTCCCCACGCCCCACGACCGTCAGGTTCCGGTCACTGGTTGAACTCAGGGCATCCTAGTTTCTGGGCTGTGACAAGCAGTGACTATTACTAGTCACATGACAGGTGGCTCTTTGCCTTGACAGTTTTACTCTTTTAATTATAAGACTTTTTTTTTTTTTTTTTTTTTTTTTTTTTTTTTTTTGAGATGGCCTCACCATGCAGTTCAGGCTGGCCTCAAACTCACTTTGTAGCTCAGGCTGGTCTTGAACTCACAACAGTCCTCCTGCCTCAGCCTCCCGAGTGCTGGGATTACAGGCATGTGTCACCATGCCCAACAATTATAAGACATTTTGACCTTGTCTCCTTTATCTTAAATGGGCAGGGAAACATTTGGGGTTTTTCCTTCCTAACGAATGGGATATTATCAATGTATAGTGGTCCCATCTGAATAGAATTTATTTTATTTATTTTTGTTAATGTTTTATTTTAGTACTACCCCACTATATTTCCTTGCTCTAATTTATTTTCTCTCCTTGAAAAATATTTCAAATAAACGATCTATTGTTAATTTTGTGTATGCTTTTCCTATAAGATGAATTCACTTATCAGGATAACACTGTCTATCTTTCATCACTTGACAACCTCAGGAGGGAGATATGCAGAATGCAATTATGCAGCTGCTTTGCTCAACATACTGATATCTGCTTGCTAGAGGACATAACAACAAAATTTGTTTCTAAATTTGGCCTCTAAGATCTTGTGTATGGTTCTTGCTAAACATGTCAGTTTGAATTCTAAAAGCTTACCACTGCACGAAGGTAACAGTGTTGATACAAGTCACAATTACACTTCTTGAAACTCTCTCTCTTTTTCTTGCAACATACTGAAAAACAACAAGAAAAATCTTTACAGAGACTTCAAAGTACAGCATGAGTTAGGCATTGTCAGACAATTTTCTTTTCTGCAAAATATAATAGGAAAAGATTAAGAATTGGATGGAAACTTTACCTCTAGAAGTATTACTGTAAAGAAGGGTGTTTCCTCTATCTCAATATGGTCTTCCTAAGTAGTTAAAACTCTCTCTACATATGTATGTACACAGATACTGAAAACATTTATATGCATTTAATATTTATATGTTAAAAATAAAACACACAGGCATGATATGAGACAAAGAAACATTGAAAATTATCAGCAGAGACAAATAAATGTGCCTTCAGAGACAAGCATGTGAAGGTACTCTACAGGCAAATGTCTCTGCATTTTCACTTACACACCTGTAATCCTAGTCCTATAGGGGGCTGAAGCAGGAGTATCATAAATTCCAGCCTCCCCTGGTATTTTAGAAAGAGCTTATCTCAAAATTCAAAAAAATTTAAAAAGTACCAAGGATGTATAAAGGTCCTGGTTTCAACTCTCATTGATACAAAATAATAATAATAATAATAATAATAATAATAATAATAATAATAATAATGGAAAGACCAGAAAGGGCTGGCCAAATAGCTCAGTGGATTAAAGCACCTCCAAGCAGGCGAAGGGGCTGGAGGTTCCATCCCAGGGCCTTCTATGCCAGCCACCCCATGGAGCATGCTGAGATGGCAACTGGATGTGGTGGTGTGCGCCTGTAATCCCAGCTCTTGGGAAGCTGTAAACAGGTGGACTGCTACAAGTTGGATCTAGTAGTGAGACCCTGAACACCGTATAGACCCTTCCCTAAAATACACACACACACACACAAAAGATCAGAAATATAGGAACATTTGGACCACAGTGGTCGGAAGTAGCCTTATGAGACCTGACACCATGAAAATGCACATGCAGGAGAAGTAACAATGCCAGGCTTGCTTTTCCACATATTCAGCAAAGCACAATACCTTATCTCATTATCTTCTTCATTAATCTGCATATTTTCACCAGCTCTTGTAAGACTCGGTTGTTTCTTCTGGAAAAGAACAGTGGTATGCATTGTAAAATTATCAGTGAATGATTGCTGTATTACAAAGTATATAGCCCTCACCTTTTATCTTTCCTGTCAGCAACTCTGATAACATTTCTTTCCACTGTGTGAAATATTTTTGCAATAAGATAAAGATTGAATGCTTTTCAACTTTGCATTTATAGGACATTGGGGTTGAAAGAGTAAAAAAGAAACTGTCTTATTTAAACAATAATCAAATTCAGAAGACATTTCTAAAAGCTGAGTCATGGTGATTTATCATGCTTTAAAATTTTAGACAAGCTTCAATACAAAGAGAATAAAAGAGCAGAAATTGAAAATAGCAGTAACACAAATGGCATTTCTAGTTGACTTCTCAGCCATCCTATGATTTTCAGCATATTTTCTTCCTTTTTATATTTATATTTTCTTCCTTTTTATATTTTATATTTATATATGAAACCTGTCTCATCCCTCAGGTGTGTATTCTGAGCCACATGGCTAACTCCAAAGCCAACTGAGGAACAGTAGGCAATTTTCTAAAATTTAAGAATAACAACAAAAATTAGGCTATCTGTGAAAGGAAGGCTCACTGTTTTCTCAATAGGAGCCTTTCTGGGAAGAAATATGCAAAGTTCATTGAGAAGGGACCGACAGAGCTTCTGTGCCTACCTTCCAGTATAGTGCTCCGAAAGCAAAGCCAATCACAAGAGAGAAGAACGCAGGCAAGGCCATGGCTACCCACTGCAGGCCAGAGTCGCCACCAGAGGAATCTGCTACTTTGCCTGTAAGATAAAGAGCACACACTGAGCACAGCAGGTCCTTCCTGGGGGGTCTGCCTCTGTGCTGCAGTTGTCCCCACTGGTTTCCATAATAAACTCTTGACCTTGCTCTGTTTAAAGTACTGGGAAGACCGATTTTTCTGCTGAGTGTTGTTTTTGCAAAGCCATCTAAATGCACATAATTTCCAAGAGATGGATGTGGTACAAAGGAAAGAAATTCCACGGACAGGAAGAGCTCTGGCTTCCTAATGTTCATGCAAATAAAACCTAGACCTGCCATAACCCGGACGCAGGGCACGACTTCCTGTATCAAGAAAATCTATCTTCTAAGCCTTTTATCTTCTAAAGGCTTTTCACTTTCCTGTGTTTCACATCTTGCCCCAAAACACTCAGGATCATATATTATAAGCTGCATCAGGCACTGTACACATTCAACTATAAGTGGCCAGCTGCAAATATTACATCATTACCTGTGCACTATAGTTAGGGTACATGCAGGTATCGCATGCTGCAAGTAATGGCTCTTCATTCACTTTTGTCTTCGATACACATTTTCTGGATGCCAGGCAGTGACAAGTAGAGTTCTATGGACCATTGACTTTTGACACTGGAAAGCTTGAAGCTAACACCAAAGCTAGCCATAAGCACCAATGTTACACACACTAAATAAGTAACTTTGTCACCAAGAAGACAGATGAGATTGGCCTCAGACCCGTTCCATCATCTGGCCTGCCTCTTGCCTGGGAGAAGCAGCCTATGTGAATTGTAATACCTTTCCTGTAAGAATCTCCTTCTCCAAATATGAAACTTATTTTGACAGATTTCTCTGTGTGATGCCTTACCAAAAGGAACCTGTTTACTTGGAAACATTGACATGTATTTGCAAGAATTAAATTTGTAGTGTGTTTTCTATGTGTGAAGATATGCAGTTGAAAGTTATAAATTGCCAACAACTGCAGTATATGGTTTTTAGAATGTAAACTAACTCAGAGTAGAATGAGTATTTTGAGGTAACCTTGCCATAGTATTTGGTTTACAAGGTTAGCCTACTTTTATCTGGCTAATATCCAGCAAACCTAAGGTTGGAAATATTAAAGAACAGATCCACTGTGTGCACTAACATTCATAAGGGAATAATACAATTACAAATGTGGTCAAAGAGATAAGAAACAGATTTTATCTACTACAGTGAGAATAAGCCTGTGGAAGCAGCATTCCCTAATTCTACTGATTTCTGTGTTGCCCAGGTGACTGTAATGCTAAGGCATTTTCATTTGTGTTCATTGGCATGTGGGTATGACAGGAGGGGACTATCATGAAAGGGGATCTGGCATGACGTGCAGGAGGCTGGCTCTGGGTTGTTGGAAGTGGGTCATTGATTTCCCTCATCAGGAATAGCTTCAATTCTGGTCCTGCACGTCATGTTGCCCTGGGAGAGATGCATTATAGGCAACTAGAACAGGAGTTCAACATGAATTTTCTCACCAAAATAAACTTGAGCTGTAAAATTGGATTTGGTATAATTGATATAGCATTGTTATTCCAATATTACAGCTGTTTTAAGGGTTATGTAAGATTATGAGGCACAGTCTAGGGTTTTCTATCATTTCAAAACAAAAATCAAATAAGAAAACAGAATTGGAAATGCAAAACCATAGCATATTTAAAAATTTAATGCAATTATCAAAAAATAAATAATTTGGGCTTGCATGCTTTTTTTTCCTTTTCCTTTTATTTGTCTTTTGAGTCAGGGTTTTAGGCTGATCTTGAAATCAACATGTAGCCTAAGCTGGCCTAAAGTCAGCACAATCCTCCTGCCTCAGCCTCCTGAGTGCTGGGATTATACATATGTGCCACCATGCCCAGCCCCTGTATTCTTGATGACAACCTATGGTGCCCTTTCTGATTACTAGGGTTGTTGTCTTTAGGATTATGGGGCATTTCAAGTCCTGGAATCTGGGCCTTGGGAGATAGCTCAGTAGAATAAGCACTTGCCTAGCAAGCACAGGATCCTGAACTCAATTCCCGGTATCCCCCTCCCCCCCCACAAAAAATGTCCTGGAATGTAAGATGCAGCATGATTCTCCTTGTGGAGAGAGAGGGAAAAGGATCTTAAAGACAGGGAAGAAGAGCTGGACTGATATCTCAGAGGACTAAAGCAGGTGCCAGGGTTCGATCTCTGGCATGCTGTTCCAGGCCTCCACCAGAGCATGCTAAGAGGGTGATTGAGACTGGGCATGGTGATGTGTGACTGTAATCCCAGTGCCTGGGAGGCTGAAAACAGGAAGATCACCGAGTCGGATCTGTGTAGTGAAACTCTGTAGACCTTGTATTAAAATACATTAAAAAAAAAAAAAAGATAGGGAGGAAAGGGACCCCCAGCCCCTGAATGTCTTACATGGTACAGGTCAAAGTTTCCTTATTTTATTATGGTATTTGTTATACATTGGGCTTAAAAATCAAGGCTTCTGTTCTCAGGGATAGTAGGTTCCTTTTGCATGGAAAGAAAAATAACTTTATCACCAAAAGCTGCTTACATGTCCAGGGTAGAACTTCCCATAATTTACTCGCCTGTGCAGCTATCAACTAGCAATCAGTGAGATTTGAATTGTATGCCTCAAAGCCCATTCAAAGGGTTTGAGGGGCCAAGGCCCACACTAACAAAGCTTCACTTTTACACACAGCTTGCTCTAGGGATCTCGTGAGGAGGGGGAACATGGACACAGGACTCTGAGTAATCCCAAATTTCTGAGTCACTCCTGTTTTGTGGCTCATTCTTACTCAAACTATCCACTATTGAAGCTTCTGGGAAATTGTTTTGCTCAGTTTGACTTATAATAGCTGACATAAAAAAAATAGAGCATAAAAAATGTGCCACACTCTTGCTGAGTTGTTAGAGTATACCTGCTTAGGAATTCCATACTGGGGAGCGTGACTCTTTTGGTACTTAAGAAACAGGTAAACAATTGTGCTTCTGCTTGACTAGTTCTAAAGCTTAGTATGACTGGCCACAACCCAGCTCACAATTGCTAACTGTTCTCAAACCTAACAAAGAACTCTAAGGGCCAACCAGAATAGCTCAGCAGATTAAAGCACCTGCTTAGGCAGAGCACAGCAGCTGGGGCTGGATCCCTGGCCTGCTGTGCGGCCCCCGCCCCGGGTCATGCTGAGAAGGTGGCTAAGACTGGGCCTGGTGGCTCGTGCCTGTAATCCTAGTGTTTGGGAGGCTGAAAACAGGAGAATCACTATGAGTCCAATCTGTGTAGTGAGACCCTGTAGACCCCATACATAAAAAGAAAACCTTCTAACTATACACAAGGCACAGCTCCAAGCCCATGTGCACTCACAACACTCAGAGCAGGTGGTAAGCTTAGAACTACTGTTGGGCTATGAGATCAGGCAATCCAACTGAAGACTATATTTCCAGGAGAGGTATACACCAATGCCAAAATAAAGATTTCTTTCTGTATCATTTAAGTGTCATCTATAAAGATCTCCAACATCTTTTAATCAACACTGTTCTTGGCACAAGGGATGTTAGCATCACTTTGAAGTATAATATCCTTTATGCTACAAGTAAAAATATTTAGAATACCTATCATTTTACCTATATATCATACTACAGGTACTTTTGTGTACAACTCATTGTAAGTACCACAGCAGCTTGCCTCATACATCACCACGTAGGTGGATAGTTATGACTGACATTATATCCAACCAAATGTTAATGTCAATGCAAGACCTGTATTTTTACAAAAAGAGTAAGAAGACAGAAATCCAAATAAACAGCCAAAGACGAAAGGTGTCTTTTCATCTTACAATTTAAAAAGTACCCCCAGAATCAGAGGTTTAGGATTAAGTAGAGTGTTTTGTTAATTTTCTTAAATTGAGTTTCTTTTACAGTTAGAAAGAGAAACTTTTGCCATATTCCTGCCATGACGGTGGTAAACTAGCTTTCCAATCTAAATAATTATGTTTTTGGACAAATTGTATAAGACAGAATATTAAATAATCCCACAAACAGTACCAAAGAGTAATGTCTCAGAGGAATAAACAATGCCAACCGAGTCCCATGGCTGTCCTAGGCTGTGCTGGCTGAGAGGTACCTTCTCGGTATGGAAACTAAGAACCCAGCAAGAGTCAACAGTCTCACTGATGGGGCCAGGGAGATAGCTCAGCAGAATAAGCGCCTGCCTGGCAAGTTCAGGGTCCTGAGTTCAATTGCCAGTACTGCAAAAAATAAAAAAAGTCTCACTGACACATGGAGTCAGAAACGGAAGTTCAAGAGTGTTTACAGTTAGGACTGCAAAGCTAGGATATTTACAAGAAGAGCATTGTATAAAGATGCATAACTGTCCAAGAAAGTTTCCTTCAGTTGTTGGTCAGATAAATGAGATGGACATGGTAAATGGAGAGAGAGAGAGAGAGAGAGAGAGAGAGAGAGAGAGAGAGAGAGAGAGAGAGATCACAGAAGGAGGCCAGACTGTATAGGAATCTATTCTTAACAGAGACCAGCAGTCACATAGACAGCATAGTTCTAGCAAGTGCAATTGCTGAGATTTTTTTAGTACTCCGGAGATATCTCAAAAACTCTCTGGCCTAAGAGTTAGAGACATATTACAGAGATACATGCACATCTATGCTTACAGCAGCACAATTTATAATAGCTAAATACAAAAGAAACTCCTATGTCCCATCAACAGATGAATGGGTAAAGAAAACACACTGTTTACACACAATGAAGCACTGCTCTGTCATAAAGAAAGATGAAGTTGATTCCTTTGTAGGCAAATGGATGCACCTGAAACCAAGTGAAAAACCAGATACAAGCTTAAATAGCTCGTGGTTCTTCTTGCCTGGGAAAGCCAAAGTATAAATAAGGAGCAAAACAAAAGATAAATGATAGCAAATAGGAAGACAGATCTCAAAGGGAAGAGATCACAAGACAGAAGGAAGAGGGTGAGAGAGCAAAGAAAGCGGATGAGAGTAACTGAGATGTGCTATGCACCCGTGCCAACTCCGCAGAAGGAAAGCAAGCACTATGCACTGCAAACATGTACTAATAGATACAAGAATTCAAAAGAAAAAGTCAAAAGAGAAAAAAAGAAGAGTAAGGTAACCCTCTTTCTCTATCCCCAAGAAAACCTAGAAATAAACCCGGGGAGGGAGAGAAAGCTCATGCACTACCAAGTACATTTTCTTTCAGAAAAAATTCAACAGCTTCTAAAAAAATGCTACAAAATCTGGGAGGTACCAAACAGCACAGTACCTATGACATGTAGAGTATATTAAAAAATTATTATTCACAAGGATATGTGAGTCATAAGCAGGGAGAGGAAAAGGCAATAAAACTAATCCATAATGTGACTTATAATTTGAAATTAGAGGACAAGGATTTTAGTATATCTATTATAATTATTTTAAGGAACATAAAGAAAATACTGTAATAAATACACAGATGAAATACCTTGGAGAGAAATAGAAAAATAATCAAATGAAAGCCATAAAACACAAAATATAAATTTAGAAATGAAAAAAAAATCACACAATGGAAATGTCAGATTAGAACCAGCAGAAAGAAAGGTTAGTAAAATGGAAGGCAGACAAGAAGAAATTACCCACTCAGAACAACAGAGGGAGAAGAGGTTGAAACCAATATCAACCTGCACGACGTATGTGTGAATCATGTCTGAATGGAGAGGAACATGAGAATAGAAAGAAAATATTTCGGAAAATTATGAATTTCTCCTAATATGTTTTAGGGGAATTAATTTTATGGATCTCTCTCTTTCTCTCTCTCTCTCTCTCTCTCTCTCTCTCTCTCTCTCTCTCTCTCTCTCTCTTTTCCTCCTCCTCCTCTTCCTCCTCCTGTCCTGTCCTGTCCTGTCCTGTCTTCTCCTCTCCTCTCCTATCCCCTGCCCTCCCCTCCCCTCCTCTCCTCTCTTCTCTTCTCCTCTGCTGTCTCTCTTCTTTTCTCCCTGAATAAAACAAAAAAGTACAATTGTGTCTTATTCAAACTGCTAAACAAGAAAATTTTGAAAGAAAGCAAAAGACACCTCTGACCTAGTACATTCATAAAAACATATAAATGATAGCTGCCTGCTTTTCAGATACAATAGCCATAGGAAGAAAATTTAATGATGTAGTTAAAGAACTAATTAGTTAACCCACAATTTGTAGTTAAAAAGAGCCTTTTACATAAGGCAAAATAAGCTGTTTTTCACATAAAAGAAGAAAGAGAATTTATTGCAGTATATCTGTATCATAAGAAATGCTAAGGGAAACTTTTTAGTGTGAAAGAAATTAACACCAGATAGAACTTTTTAATTATAAGAAAGAATAAAAGGTACAGGAAATAGAATAAATTTAAAGCCAATAAATATTTGCTTTTTTTACTTTCTTTAAAAGAACTGAAAGACTAGATTATGGTGTTTATAACTTACATGACTACACAGGAAACATCAGCAACAAGAGAAATTATGGATATGGATAAAGTTCTAACTGTATACTATCTGCTGCAGATGTACTATGAAAATAAAGATAGCTGGTATATATATATATATATACATATATATACATATATATATTATATATGATATAAACATATATATGTATCAACACAAATATATACAAACATAAAATGAAAACAGTTAATACAGGGAAGGTTGGCTCTACCAATATTAGACAAAATATAAGGCAAGACAAAGGATAGTACAAGAAGTGACAAGAAATATTTCAGTAAGGCTAAGAGGTCAGTGAATTAGGGAAAATATAACAATAACACAGAATTAAAAAGACAATCACATAAATTACAGTAAAAGAAAGATTTAAATTAACTTTCTAAGCAATTGATAAATAATGGACAGGAAAGAAATAAGGAAAAAACATATGGATAATATCATCAGGCTACTTTTTCAAATTTGAGAATACTTCTCTTAATTGAATAATATGCATAATTCCCAATAAATTTTAGAAGAATTCAGACTACAATCTAAGGTGGTGACAGACTTTAGAAATAAATAACAATAAAATATGTAGGAAAACTCTAACAGTTTGGACATCAAACAACCTACTTTTGTATTACCCATGAATCAAAAAAATCATAATCAAAATATTTTGAAAAAATTGTAAGGAAAAGTTTACAAAATGTATTAGAATGTGTGGAATGCAGCAAAAGTGATGCTGCAAAGTGATTTATAACTTTAAGTACCTAGGAAAAAAAACTAGTTTAAAAAACCAATGATACAATTTTTGCGCCTTAAAGCTCAAGAACAAATTGAGTAAAGTAAGAGCAAATTAAAAAGGATGCAAATAATAAAGATTAAAAATTTAATCAAATCTTGTTTCATTGAAAGTCCTTTCATAGGAAAGGCCTAAATTGACATACATGCACAGCTATCACCCCAGTCCTCTTCAAACTTTTCAGGCCTAGTTTGATGTATATGTCATTCAGAATTTTAGGTTTTATGAGATTGTGTCATGAAAATATTGCATTGTATAGACTTCAAATATTGTATATCATAGACTACTGAATATTAAAGACTTCTAGATAGTGCCCTAAAAACAAATACATTCATAGTTCTGTACTGAAATGCAAAAATTTTCATTCTTAAAAAGATAAAACTATATACAGCCAGCTTTATCTCAGTTGAGGACAAGTTTTGGTAGGAAAATCCTAAAATGAATTTTGATTGTGTGGGGTATTTAATTCTATGTTGTAAACATGCTACCATGCATTTGTAATAAAATGTTCGCATATTTCTTAGAGAACTGTCTTTTGTGTCCTCAAACAAATGCAAACCCTAATCTCATTTACACATCTAAAGGGATGATATTTTTAGCAAAAATGACCTGATATTTTTTTCTTTCTGTAAGTTTCCCTGAGGCTGAAAGAGTATACCATAAATGCAATAAGCTTTATAATGATCTTTGCCTGAATTTGAAAATGTTCCAGAAAGTTTGGTCATTGGCCAAATAACAGAAATGTCAGGTAAAGAAGTATATTTTCTTCCAACATATACATTTAGGGTAAAATAACAAAATGATCAAACCTCCAACACACAATGCCACATTTGGGTATCCAAACAGACAAAACTGAAAATATCCTTAGGATGACACAAAGAAAACATACATATTTTCAATTTTAAAATTCAATTTTGTGAGGCACATTCTCCACAAAATGTATTTGTCTAAAGTGATAAAAGTCTAAATCACACTTAAAATTAATTGCATGCCTTATTTAACACAATCTCAGCAGAAAATCTACTGGCCCAATTCTCTGCAAATATCAAAACATGAGGGAAATCCAGTGTACAAACCAAGTATTTAATTCTCAGGAATATCAGAAGAGGAATAACAACATTATTAATGATAATAATGATTGCATAATTTTCCTTTAAAGCCCATGCAATACTCCTATGGTGGCTATTTGGAGCCATGCATGCATTAAATCAGATATGTACTTACTATTACTGCTACTGCTGTCATTCTTAAGGGAGCTGGCTGCAACAGGGGGTAACATAAATGGTTTTGTGACACTGACTCTGGAATCTAAATAGAAAGCAATAATGTGTCAGTGTTGCATGGTGATGTATATGAATAACAGAGACCTCAAAAGGCGAAGGGCAACTACTAGAGCATGTGCCAGGTCTGTTTCCTTTAAAGAGATATGCAGATCCCATTCATTTCATTCTGAGTCCTGCTCTTCTACTTTATTACAAGATTCACCGCAGTCACCTTGTAGAACAAATATTTATGGCATACTTACACTTTTGTCATTTGCAAAAGAAAGCAATTAAATTTTTGTCATAGGGACCAAGTGACAGGGAAAGGGGTTATCAATATAGAATGACTCATGAGAATCAGAATTCATGCACAGAATTAGATACTTAATGGAAAGGTTTGAGAAGAGAATGTTAAAGAAACTGGAGGTAGAGAATAACATAATTGTACTCTACTAGCAAGTATCAGGTAGAAAATACAAGAGTGACCATTTCATGTATTATTTACTCACACACTAGTTTTTAATAGAAAAATGATTAGAAGACAGCAAATACACAATCATCAGTTTCTCTTGTGCCACTGACACTTACTTATTTATGAGAACACCACACTGCTTCTTTGTGTTGTTGGAAGATATTGGATTTATAAGTAGAGTCTTAAAGTTCAAGCTCACTATTTGTACTTCAAATTGAGATTTTTGTGGGCCTTACCTTTCTCGGGACTTAGTGTTGAAGAAAGCGCACAATTGCTAGTTTCAGATGGCACCGTAAAATCCTTGAAGGCATCAATGGATCTATTAAAAATTCTAAAGAACTCTTCAGGAGTAAAGTTCCTTGGGACAGGCCTCTTGGATGATTCTTTCACATTCTTTATAAAATATGAAGGAAAATAAAATAAAATTGAAAACTATAACTTTGAAATAATCTATGTCACTTAGCATAACTGAGGTCAAATTAAATGGTGCTATGAATACATCTTGCAAAGATTCAGATATCTAAATTTTAGCTAATACCTGAAACTTCTAGATTGTTCTTTGAATCAATATTAATTGAAACTGGTGATGTCACCTAGCAAGTCAGCTACAGGGGTGGTGCAGGGAATATAAATGTCACAGTGGTGAAATAATGCTGATAACAAATTGAAGACCTATTTATTTTTTAGAGATGTTCATCCAAACGGTAGTGTTTCTCAATGCAGGCTATAACCCCAGCTTTTTGAGAGGCTGAGGCAGGTGGCTCATAATCTGATCAATGTAGACTGAACATGTCTCAAAAAAAGAAAGAAGATAAAAGAAAAAGTTTGGGATGTAGCTCAATGGTAGAGCACTTGCATAGCATGTGTAAGCTGGCATTCACACACTTGTATGAGAAAAAATCAGTGTTCATTTAAGAGCCCTCTTTAATACATACTTCAGTGTCCCAAAATTAAAATATCTTATGATACTAAACATTAACACACATGTAGAGTGGGGAATTCTTATATATTGCAGTTAGTACATTTGATATTATCTAATAAACTGAATATGCACCCACACTGTAATTCAGAAATCCCCTTCCTACTTATATACTCTTGATACAAATGTACCACAAGACATAGAAGATGGTTCCTAGCACCATTATAACCTTAGACCCATCAACAGGAGAGCAGTTTGGTAAGTACTGGCATACTCAGTGAAATACTCTATAAATGGTAAAATTTAACCACATTCTATACATCAAAGTTGATATATCTTATAAACGAAAGGCTGAATGAAAGAAGTAAGTCATAAAGGAATAGCAATAGTAGGATTAATTAGTACAAAATTCAAAATAGCAAATCAAAACTATACTTTAGGGATATATTCTGTGGATGTTTATACAGAAAGCAGATAATGCCGGGCGTGGTGGCGCATGTCTGTAATCCCAGCACTCGGGAGGCTGAGGCAGGATTGTTGAGTTCGAGACCAACCTGAGCTACAAAGTGAACTTAAGGCCAGCCTGAACTGCATAGTGAGACCCTGTCTCAAAAAGACAAAAAAAAAAAAAAAAAAAAAAAAAAAAAAAAAAAAAAAAAAAAAAAAAAAAAAAAAAAAAAAAAAAAAAAAAAAAAAAAAAAAAAAAAAAAAAAAAAAAAAAAAAAAAAAAAAAAAAAAAAAAAAAAAAAGAAAGCAGATAATAATAAGCATCTATATGTACTTCCTATATACTATTCTGTATGATTTATGTGACAGGTTCTGGCCCTAGTATGAATTGCTGAATTATTATGGTGGTCGTCTGATATGGATGAAGGCCTTAAAACAACAGTTTATCTTCCCCATGCCCACTTCCTCCCCCTTCCCCACTCCAGCCTTGGGTACACCTTTCTTTGATCTTTCCTGCCCACACAAGGGAGCCTCCAGTCAGCTCCTTGTATGTACTTACTCTTGCTCCTCAGACCCCACCCCTGGCAAAAGTCAATAAAGTCTCAGGTTCCCTGTTTCAGGTCAGCAGATCTGCCCATCTCCCTGCCCTTGGTCCTCTCCATGTATGTAGAGTTAATAAAGGTTTTTTCTCCCCCTATTTCTGCTTCTCTGCTGCACTTCCACTGTCGCCATCACTGTTGCCTATCATTATGTACATTCACTGAATCTCCAAAGCTATTGAGAAACAACACTGCAATCTCCGGGATTCTAACCAAAGCACCAAGGTTAGTAGCTGTGTATTCTTCCCCATTTTCAGAGCCCTTTCCAACCCTGCCATTTGCTGAACACCTAACTCAACTTGAAAGCTCCCATGCACATGCTATTTTGTTACAATTCACATACTAAAGTAAAACAACAGGAATGGTAAAATCAAGCGTTTATTAAATAAGTTTATTACCTAACAGAACCATATAGACTTCATTCATGTATGAAATAAAAACAAAGCTAACCTGTAGAGGGAAAAAAATTGATTTTCAAATGAGGTGACAACTTTTAAGTCTAAGGGTGCACTTCAGTGTTGCAGTACAGCTATGAACACTCGTTTTCTGTATTCATTTTGAGCTGTTTTTAAAGTCCAATATTACAAGCTCAAACTAACACAAAATCAAGATGGCTTCACATTCCTAATGCCTTTAATAAACACATTTTTTTAAAGAAAAGTTCCCAAAAAGCAATCCCGATGAGCACACAGTTACCTTAAACGAAGTTTCCATGCACTCCACGAGGTCATCCACTATCTTCCCGAGTTTGTCTATGATAGAGTAATTACTCAGACCCTCAGAAATATTCGAAAATTTGTCCAGAAGATTAGTCAGGCTCACTGACAAGTGCATTACCATCTGGCGCAACCAACAATGACTAGGCTGGAGGAAATGAAAGAGGAGACAAAACATTTATTTTAACAGTTAGAGAACACAACCTTTACTCAAGTACCTTTTCACAAGCTGTCAAGTGTTTCAATCCTCGTCCGCAAGACAAAGGATTTCCTTATAGAAGACCAGGTCAATTATTATGTTTTGCTTAAGTCAGAGGTATATCTAATTTCAAAACTGACAAATGCATAAAAATAAGAGTACTTTTTTTTCTTGGATGGTAAATATTTTGTTCTTCTATAGAAGAAAAGCCAATTCAAGGCTTACCCTGACCTTTGACGAAGTTCAAATTTTAGTAGCACTTTTAATTCCACTAAAGATTATTTATGGTTTACTAAACTGTACTGTGAAGAGAGCAATAGATACTAAAGAAATTGCAAAATTTACTGGGGAGGCGAGTTGGAGCCCTCACACAGCTCCCACTCTTTGGGTGGACTGGTATCTCAAATAGTTTATGTTTCTAAAGAGTGTAATAGGGGTCAGAGAGTTAGCTCAGTAGAGTCCTGAGTTCAATCCTCAGTACCAAAATAAAAGAGTGCAATAGATTTCAAAGCTTCTAAATAGATAAATTCATGGAAGTGTTTGAAAACAGTTCAAACACAAAAGTGGTCTGAGATCAGGGTAGAAGCACTTTTGTCTTGTAGTTGGCTACATTATTTGGCCAAGAAACTATTGTTCAAAACTACTAAGAACGTCAAGATTTTGACTATAGAATGTTAAGCCATGTGAGAAGACCAATCCTTGAAATCATTTTTTTTTGGGGGTGGGGGGGGGGGAACCAGGGATTGAACTCAGGCCCTTGAGCTTACCAGGGAAGCGCTTATTCCACAGAGCCAACTCCCCAGCCATGAAGTAAGTTTTTCCCACTGATTGTACAGTGCCCAGGCCTTTGAATCAGCCATGAGAGGCTTGCTTCAGGCAGAGATTCAGGCAAGCTGGAGTTCTCTGCACTATGCACTGACTGTATAGGGCAGAAGAATGATGGAACCTTCCACATAGGGTAGTTGTTCAGCGATAACACAAATAATCTAAATGTAAGTCCTGTGAATACAATATTTTTCTTTCTAAATCTAGCTTCTTATAGTGTCCCCAAAGACTAGAACAAGATCTGACATATTGGAGCATCTCAGAAACTACTTGATTAATGGACACACCAGTAAATTAAGAAAGAAAAAAAAGAATGAATGGAAAAAACCACTCTCCATTAGAGGTCAGCGCTCAGTACAAAAGGTCAAAAGAGTGAATATTTTAAGCTTTGTGTGACATAAGATAAAACCAAAAATATTATGTAGGGACAGGTTTATAGGAAGACAAATCATATTTCCACCAAATTTTATTAGAAAATTCAAAATTTGATAAAAACAATTGAAGATAATTTTGGCATAATAAAATCTTTTGAAAGAGATCTAATGAGAAAAATTGTTCTAAAAAAAAGAAAAATTGTTCTAGTTAACATTTTTCTAAGTTATTTTTAAAAAATGACCATCTCTCTTAGCAGATATAATGCTCAGAGTAATCAGTCTGAGCAAAAGGAGGTACATCACCGAACTTATTTTTTCTGCTCACCAGCAGAGCAGCTCTACAGGAAAGTCAAGTAGTTTATTTATTCTAAATTTGGGTGGAGACTACTAAATATTCACTTAACAGAATCACTTAACTTGATATATTTCAACTAAAAAAGAAACTGGAGTATCTTCAGGTAGGTAAGTCCCAGTACTCCAAAAGGTTAAGTATTCCAAGCTTTGAGAAATTTTGAAACGAGGAAGAATGAATCTCTCAAGGAAGGGGAGCATTTCACCTCAACACAATCAAGTTCTCAAAGGCTGTTTCCAAAGTATGTTCACAATGAGTCTTTATTTTGTTAAATCTCCACTTAGCTCAAGCACACATACACTTGTGCTTGTATTGTTAACAAGCCTCTTTCAAGGCCAGGAATGTTGGCACAGTGGCATGCTGGTGTGCTGGCATGTGCCTGTGATCCCAGTCCCCTTCCACGAGGCTGAGGCAGAAGGATGGCAAGCTTAAGTCCAGCCTGGGTAATGGAGTAACTTAGTAAGACCCTGTCTCAAAATAAAACATAAAGAGTGCAAAGCCCTTAGGTTCAATTCCTGGTACCACATTAGAAAAATGAGCTGTTAATCTTCCTTTGGACGCTGCATTGTTCTGCAAGTCTCTCTCCTGTTTGCCAGAGCTCACTCCTCTCAGGTCCCCAGCCCTATCAGCCAATGCTGATAGGCTACAGAACACAGCACATACTAAAATTCTGTTTGCAAAGCTTCTACGTGGTAGGATAGCTTTTACCATTTAGCTCATTCAGTTGTAATCACAGAAATTTTTCTGTGACAAGTAGATTTCACAGGTTAATCTCTTAAAACATTTTCTTTGTTCCATGTTAAAATGTTCTTGCCTATCCCTCTCCAACTTTCTGACAAGAAAGAACCAGTATCAAATTCCTTTGTTTTAAACTGAGGTATGCCTTTTGGTACAGTGACTGTGGCCTTCTTTGATCTCCTTCCCTCCCTCTCTCCCTCCTTCCCTCCTTCTTTCTTCCTCCTTCCTTCCCTCCCTCTCTTTCTCTTTCTCTCTCTCTCTCTTTCTCTCTTTCTTTCTTTCTGGTGCTATCTTGGCATTAGAGAAGAGAAAACTATTTTGTTTCTTATTTTCAAACTGAGGAATTCTGGAGTACCTTCTGCTACTCCTATTCTGTTTTCAAACTCTGAACTCTGTTTACAGGTGGCATTCCATTTCTATTTAGTTATAACCCCTCCTCCCATTTTCACGTACCTAAATCACAGTCCAAATAATGAATATTTTTTCATTAAAGTTTTCAACTCCAAAATTTCAATTTTGTATTTCCAAGAACGAAATCATGGCAATCCTGTTATCTAATGCCATCCATACTTTTCTTTCTTTATTTTATTTTTAAATGTATTTGGTGCAGGGCCTCACTATGCAGCTCAGACTAGTAGTGATCCTCCTGCTTTCAGTCTCGCCAGTACTGGGATTATAGGTGTGCTCTGCCACCCTGGACTTGGTGGCCGGCTCAGAGCGCCTAGGGGTGAGACTGGCCTAGCATGTGGTGCCAGGCATCAAACTACGATCCCTGAGCTTGCCTAAGTATGTATACTTTTAAAAACATGAATAAATCCTTGTATAGTTGACTTCTTGACTTCTTGACTATACTGCTAAAAAAACCATGTATTTATGAAGTTCTGGGTACAGTTTTATATTCATTATTTATTCTTGCTTGTACAATAATTATTTTGGAAAAAGCTATGACATCAATCCAAATTTCTACCTTTTCATTAATTATTTAACCAATTATATATTAACATTTTTTTTTTTTTTTGGAATTTAGAAAGCCGTTTATTACTGACCTCAAGGCATCCGATCAGCTCTCACGCAGGAAAGGACTGAAAGGCCTATATTAGCTGTTAAAGTCCTTAGATGTATTAAACATAAAATCAAGGTAAACAAATAATACTAAACATCTGCCTCCTCTGACCTGCATTCCTCTAAGAAAGGAAATCATTTTTGTCTAGAACATGAAGCACTACCGTGTGTTTAAAGAATTACACATAATCGGTGACATCCAGGGAGAAGAAAATGCAAAGAATTAAGTATTTCATGTGTGAGATGCCAGGACTTTTTTAAAAAATATATTTTCCTAAGATTATGATTATTGAATAGTTGATTAAAGGTTGTCAAATTCACAAATGTAATTTGTCCTTAGATTTAATGAACAAGATCATCACTGTTATCTTTTGAGACCATTTTTAACTCAAATAGCTTTAAATAAATATTAACTCACAACACTCATTAGGACAACATATGATAGAATGTTCTCTCTTTCATCAGAAAGAGTGCGAAGGATTAGGAAAGTTATCAGTCATACGAGATGGTAAATGGCTTTCAAAACCCTGGAGTACTTGTAAGTTGATATTTTATTTACCTGATTTACATAGTTTCCAAAAGATGAAACAGGCTACTTTGAGTGGGAAAACTTGCCTGGATTTTCCTGACTCCATGTTCCATCTAAAAGTTTACTTTTTTCCATCCTACATTTTTTGAGTTAATAAGAGGGCCCTAAGATTTCTGGAACCACATGTACTTTCTGTTCTTATATATTTATAATATGTATTATTTCTTTTTTTTTTTAGGTACCAGGGATTGAACTCAGGACCTTGTGCTTGCCAGGCAAGCACTTATTTTACTGAGCTATTTCCCCAGTCCAATATATACTATTCTTGAGTATTAATCCACTCATGACATTGAGTCAATTCTTGACCTGCCTACTACCATGATTTTACATTCAATTGCTTTCTTTAATGATTTAGTTACAGCTTTCAAAATCTAACAGCTACACATACATGATTAAATTTATTCCTAAGTATTTTATATATTCTTTCTGATGTTATTCTAAATGGGATTAAGAAGATACAATGAAAACATAATTAAAAGTATTCTACACTAGGAACATGACTGTTTTTCAAGGGCAAAAAAGAAAACATGCATGTATACGCTCAGACTAACCATAAATTTTAAAAAGATGAAACATGAATCCCACAAAGTGTATGATGGGCACCTCTGTAGGTTAAGCACTGGTGAAGGGGAGACTGGCTGGCATAAGCCGTGCTTCAAAAACATCCTGAGGGCTTGTTATATTTTGTGCTTTCTCCCATCCACTCTGTGTTTTATTAAAAAAAAAAAAAAACTACTGGTTTAGTAGGTGAAAATTTCTGACATATTATTTTGCATCAATATTAGATGCAAAAAAAAAAAAAAAACTGTCTTTAGGTGAAGTTACCAAGAGCTTTATAGAATTAAAAGCAAAAAGGGAACAGAACATACTGCAACATTTCTGCATTAATGGACTCTACACTACTTTCATTTGGTATCTATGTGTAAATATCTACATGCTTTCTTCTTGGGCTTGAAGATAGTATCAACACAGTGAGAGTTCTCTTCAAAAAAAGAGTGGAAGGGAGACATCAGTTAGAGATTCCAAGAGAGAAAGGCCTGGCGGGTGTACTTTAAATGATACCCTCAAGGTGTTTTCACTTTCACCCAGCCTTTGAGTCAGCTAATTTAATCATCAGTGACGCTAGCCCACTTGACCTAATTTGTTCATATCTTCAATGTGTTGGACTCAATCTGGACCGAGTTAGAGGCGTGAATGCCCACACTGTGGAACATCTTTTCCTTCTTATGCAGTTAGTGTCTGCCCCAGGATGCACAATTCGAATAATCTAGAGCTGTGCGATGAGATTCACAGTGCTTAAATGTAGAAGGAATACCGGAGACCATCTGGCTCAGCCTGCTCATTTTTCAGAACAGTAAAGTGGTCTGTCCCAGTTTACCCAACAGATTCAATCAGACACATAAGAAACTAAGATTCAGCCACTTGCCTAGTTCTGCCATTGAGACCAGTCAAAGCACACATGACTGAGGTGTTTTTCCTGCTGGATTCATGATGACTTAATGGTCTCACTGGTTCTAAGGCTCAATTAAGAAATTTCTTAGAAACTAAATTGTTTGCAAATCCAGTAATACCAGTAAAAGCAAGTTCCTTCAAGCTATCACCACACTCAAACAGCAACCACCAATTGCCACAAGTGGACTTTCTTCATTGCCCTTTGAATTTTTCCTTATGGCCAATCTCAAACACTCCACAGGCAGACAGATTTAAAACTTCCTATGAAGCATTTTGCAAAACACCATGCTTGCATATTACTACCACAGACTTTCCAAAATCTGAGTCCTGGTTGCATGGACTAGATTTTACAATGATTTCTTTTAGTCCTCACCTTAAACAATTAATTTGGATCCTCAGTGTTCACTGTACTCATCTAAAGTGCATTTCTTTTTTGAATTGGAGTGATATAGAAACCCCACTGTGACTAAAATGGTAACTGATGCAGGTGCTATAAATACATGTTGTTTCCCAATGCAGACTTATAAATCTGCCCCAGAACTGCATGGAAAATAGCATGGTAGAGAGTCAGCTAAGGAAGCAAGCACAGCAGCGACTGCTGGACTGCAAGCCCATATTTCAGTTACAATTGTGTCAACTCACTATGATTCTAGGCAAGTTGTTTCATCAATTTAGGGCTCTGGCTTCAGCATATGTAAAATAAAAGGGCTTGTGTAGTCTTTGCTGGGAGTCACCATTCACTTTCTGCTACTTGTCATTCATGCCCTTGCTAATCTGACTATTTTACTTAATTGTGATGTGTTTGTGTGTATGTGTGTGCATGTGTGCATGCACATGTATGTGTGTGTGCACGTGTGTGTGTGCACGTGTGTGTGTGTGTGTGTGTTGATACTGGAGACCAAATCCAGGGTCACTCTACCACTAAGCAACCTCTCTGGCCCTTCTTCTGTTTTACTTTCAGATAGGAGTCTCTCTAAGTTGCCCTGTCTAGGCCTGACCTTCTTGCCTCAGCCTCCTCCGGTGCTAGGATTCTAGGCATATACCACTATGCCCGGCTTATGCTTTCTCCTTTAAGAAATACTTTTGTATTGCATAGAAAGTAGATACATAGATTTGTCTACATAGTTGACTTGTTTTCCCAGAAGTGCTCTATGTCATAAGGGCTGCATCACAGTGATATTTCTTGGTCACAGCTGATTGGATTTTGGTCAATACCTGACCCACTGAGACAATCAGAAAGTTTCTGCCAAAAAACTAATGTTAGCAACAGGGAACAAATTAAAAAACAAACAAACAACAACAACAACAAAAAAACTGTAATTAGTCTCTGAGCAGGCTGCAGCTGAATATGTGAGTGTAGGAACTCTGGGCAGCTACACTCCACCAGGTGACCTGAACAAAGAAATACTCTGTACAGATAGAAGAAAATCTTGCAGGGATTTACAGGTAATCAAAGGAAAGCCTTATACATCTTGTAAAACCTTGTAGCTTTTCAACCCTGGTTGTAAGTGTTCCATGATGTCAGGGTGAGTCCTGTAAAGCATGTCATTCCTAAGCCTGATTGTAATAACGGGCCTTTTTGTCCCTTCTTCCCTCGGTCCCTCCCTCCCTGCCTCCTTCCCTCCTTTCCTCCATTCCTTCCTTTTCCTTCTCCTTTTTCTTCTTTCTGATCAAGACTGAGTTCATTACAGATAAGAATAACAAGAGAAGTCTAAGCTAATCAAACAGGCTCCTTCAATATTTAGAAAAGTGACATTTTCAACATATTCAAATATTTAGTGGTATTTTTAAACTATATGTGGTTGAAATATGAGAGATACAAAAATATAAAGGATTTCTTACTGATCGTTACACAGTTAAGACACAGTTTAAATAAAAACAGAATAGGACTGGTGAGATAGCTCAGCAGACTAAGCACCTGCTAAGACAAGTGCAAGTACCCAGGTTCGATCCCCGGTACCACATGCCACACTGGCCATCCTCTGGGTGCACTGAGCCAGCCACTGAGTCCAGGTGTAGTGGCTCATACCTGTAATTCCAGGACTGAGGAGGCTGAAAACAGGAGGATCACTATGTACTATGAGTCCAAACTATGTAGTGAGATCCTGTGTCAAATACACAAAACTAAAATAATAATAATAATAATTAATAATAATAATAATAAAATAATGACATCTGACAATTATTGTATGCAGAGCCTAACTCTGGCTTTTTATATCTTAGTTATTGCTCAGAACACCAACGTGAGTGTGTAACATGCATACTTATCAAACTGCTGTGTGACCTTATACCTATAAACAGCTTCTGAACAAATGCTATAGAAACTTGGAGAGATAAAGTGAAAGGTCAAGTCTACACAGCATGTGTACAATGACACAGCACTGAACACTGTCACCAGGACAAAGCTCAGCACATAGAATGTGTGATACCAAATTTTCCTGGTCACATGATATAGAAGAAAGAAAGTGGGGCTTGGAAACAGTAAAATACAATGTTTTTGTGATCCAGATGTGGTGGCATGTACTTGTAATCACAGTTATTTGGGAGGCTGGGCCAGGGTAATTGCAAGTTTAAGGCCAGCTTCTGTCTTAAAATACAATAAAAAATGGTTTGTGCTATGACACAGTGCAAAAGCTTACTTATGCATGTGCTGGATCCTGGGTAATTCAATCCCCTGTGTGTGTGTGTGTGTGTGTGTGTGTGTGTGTGTGTGTGTGTGTGTTTGGAGAAAGGGAGAGAGAAAGAGAGACAGAGAGGGAGGGAAAAGGAGAGAGACGGAAGAAGGAGGAGGAGGAACATTAGGAGAAGAAA
>PVKA01014791.1:0-51517 GCA_004027165.1 Ctenomys sociabilis | reverse complement strand
TAAAATCAATTGAGTCAGATAAGGCAAAGTGAATGGCATATGCTGCAGGATACTAATCAGCTTTTCTTCTGGATGGTTAACAACCTAAGATCCCAAGTCAGAGTTGAAGAAATAGAAGAGCCAAAAGGCCAGCCAACATTTTGGCCCTAGCCTTTCAAGGTCAGCGAAGACTCAGGACATAGGAGAACCTGTACTGCAATATTATGAGACTCAGGTGAGCTCCAAATTTTCTGAGCAAGGAGATTATGGAGCCACAGAGGAAAGAGATTGAAGTTCTATAGTGTGCCTGGGGAGAGTCACATGAAGAGAAAACTTTCTGTCAGGCTCTCACAGAGAGCAATCTGGTCAAGCATTGGCCGTGACTCATCCACATGGATGACACAGACAAAGGAACTACAGAATAATGTACAGGACTACAAGATAAACCCTGAGAAGAGTTCAATGACCACATAGGAAATACAAAGTACATGTGTTGGTATATAAGTTTTGATCTACCTAGGTCTTAACCATCCAGCAGAAAAGTATAAAAGTGTAAAAATGAAGTATACATCGTGAGCCCATAATATTAAGCTGAGCTGTAAATGGATATGGTCGACAATTTCTTTGAATAACTCCCTATGGTTGCAGAATGCTGGACTGTGTGGGATTGTGGTGTCGAGTTCAAGAACCTAAGGTAGTTGAATGTCAATGGAGTGCCCACTTTTGACAGGTGTAGACAAAGAAAGGGTTGTAGAAAGAAAAAATCAGGATGTGTGTGTATAGACAGTACAGTTGGGATAGATAACGCTGTGCTTCTACATAATTCTATGAGAGGTAAGATCTGCACTAATGGTGGTTGGACAGGATATTATGTCGGCTTTTAGTGCTATGGTCATCTACTAGGTAAATAATTATTAAATCTTTGATATAATTCAGCTATAAAAAAGCATGTAAATATAATTTCATGTATGCACCTTGTACAATACCAAAACGTTATGAAAACAGTTTGCAATGTATTAATTCATCGACTCTGTATGGTTAAGGTGTCTTGAAACTGTCCGATTGACATTTGTATTTTAATAAAATAAAAATAAATGGAAAAAAATATTAACATATATTAATCAATACTCTTAAAAGAGGTACAGAGTTTCCTTCAATGAATTCTTAGATATTTGAGAACACAGTGTACTAATTTCTTCTTTAACTTCATATCAAAATTACACTCTTAAGTTATGAATCTTGGACATTTTACAAATACTTCAGGAATTTTTTAAAGTATGTGTTTATTAGCTCCTTGCTAATATTTTCAGGAATATCTGATAAGGCTAATAAGTCTTCAACATTAATGTAGAAAAGCTATACAATATTCTTATTAATGATAACTTTTTTTATTTATATTTTTTAGGGGGAATTTTCAATTGCTTCTATGTTTCCCTTGAAATTATCAGGATTTGAGTAAACATCTATCTATCTATATAAAGTTGTATCTCATCTTTGGTCTTCTAAATGGCTAGAATTATAGCCATGTGCCACTATTTAATATTTTAAACTCTCTTTTCCTTATACAACTCTCCTCATTTTGTTTCATCAACGCTAATGGTGGGAAATGCCATCTTTATTTCCTAGTGACTTGTCACTCTTTTTACTTTATTTTTACCTTCGGACGTAAGCCAAAAGTCATTGTATAATTATATATGCATATTGTACTGGGCATTGAACACAGGTCCTTGTTCAGACTACGCAAGTGTTTATTTTTAATAAAATGTTACTAGTAGGTAAATTGGAAAACTCACCATTTTAGGTGTAGATTTTCCTTCTTTAAAAATGTTCACAATGCAGTAAATTTACCTAATTGACTTAAGAAAAATATTTCTAGAAATAATTACACAAGGAGTCAAATCATGATGCTCAATTCTACTGCAATTATTGCATTAATATACTTTAAATTATCAATGATCATATTTTATCAATTATAATGCTGAAACAGTTCTCATTTACGTTTCAATTTATGGATATCACCAGGGTTCAAAACTTGCTTGCTTGACATATTAATTTTCTAGTCATAAGCCTCCATTTCCATTGAATTATTACATACCATTTAAAAAAAAGAGGACAAATTATAATTAAAACAGAAAAAAGTAAAAGTGATACAGATTTTTACTTAACAAAGTAATATGAATTTCACAGTATTTGTTGTAATACATAGTATGTCTTCCAGTTAGTCATATTAACAGATGTACACATGTAAAATTGGAAGAAGAAAGAAAAAAAGAAAGATATCTATAAGAAAATAACAAGAGAAAAAAGTACATACAATTGAAAAAATGAGATGAAACAAATTAAAGCATTAATTTCTCTTTCCATAAACCAGCAGAAATGCACAGTACAGTTGTCCAAAGCATGCTGCTTACGTACATAGATATATCTCTTTCCCCGACTCCCTCTCCTGTCTTTCTCAACTCAGTAGCTCTTTATTTTCCAGTAAGATCATTTCCTTTTACCAGCATCTATCATACCCTTTACATTCTATTGCCATCTTTCAGGTTCTTACACTAAGGAGACAATATTATGTTTGCACATGCAGGTCTGATTTATTTCACTTGAGAGTTATGTTCTCTAGTTGAATCCATTTACTGACAAAAGACTCAGCTATGAGACATGACAAATCTGAGTCTTTGTATTTCTTCCTCTGAGAAGTGTATATGCATCTCAGATGTCCATTTTTGGATGAAGTCTTAAATTTGTGGGACCTGATTTTTAAAATTCTTTGTATTGTCTAGATAGAAAGCTTTTGTCTGAAGGACAGTTGCCTATAATTTTTTTCCAGATTTTTTGGTTTTCTTTTTATTGTGTTGCAGATTAGTTTTGAAGTCCAGAAACTTTTTAAAAAGATGAGATCCCAGCTGTTGATTCTTTGAAGTATTTCCCATGCAGTCTGGTTCTACACATGAACTTTCTACCTACCTCTACATCTTTAAAATTTCTACCTATATTTTCCTCCAAAATATTTAGTGTTTCTGTTTTAATATTTAAATATTTGGGCTAAGGAGATAGTACAGCAGAATAGCACTTGCCTGGCAAGTGCAAGGTTCTGAGTTCAATCCAAGGTACTGCAAAAAAAAAAAAAAAATTAAATCTTTGATCCATTTTGCCTATAGTTTTGTGCATGGTGATAGGATGGGTCTAGTTCTAGCTTCTGGCATTTGGAAAGCCAGTTTTTCCAGTACTTTTTACTAAAGAGGCTATCTTTCTTCCAATGAGCCTGTTTGGTCCCTTTATCAAAGATAATGTGGCTGACATTACACACCTTATATAATTGCATGTTTTTATCATAACATTATCCTTCTGAAGACCTTATACTTTTGCTTTTAGCCAAGGTGTAGTAACAAAGAGCAGATTGATCTCCTATTAGAAAAAAATTAGAGAGTTTCATAAATTACATAAAGCCACCACTTTGTCAACACTGATATCAAGAAGATGAGAGGCAAAGAATGAACAGTCAATCACAGATGGAGAAGTATTAGGGACAGGAAAAGGTACTCGACAGGACATATCTTCTGAGAAAGTTGATTCCTAAAACCTTCAGTGGGCTCTTCCTGGTGATTCAACACAGAACAGATCAACAGATATACGTGAAGAAATTACATATATCTAAGGAAGAAAATTAAAATTAGAGAAAAATGTATTGGGAATCATAGTTTACTTCCTCTTTGACAGAGTGGAAGCACTTCCTAAAGAATTATAAAGAACATTTAGCAAGGATAGTGAGAATGAGAAATTAGGCCAAGACTAAATAATACATGGACTGCATTTAACCAATGTCAAAAGCAAGGTATGGAAATACTTTTCAGAATTGAGGAGGTCACAAAGACTTTCTCAGACCAAAAGGAAGTGAAGAGAATCTATCACTAGAAAAACACCATGCAGAAAATGTTAATTGACTTTAAATTTTTTTAAACATTCTTTCAGGTTACCACAGAAAGCAAATTGGTCAAGCAATGGCCATGACTCATCCACATGGCTGACAAAGGATCAACAAACTGCAGTGCAGGGTTTCAGGCTAAATCCTGAGGGGATCTGACTGATGTTGTCAGATGCAAAAGTTACATTTCTTGTTACATAAGTCTTGGTTTATCTTAGTTTTAACCACCCAGCAGAAAAGTGTAAAAATATGGTATAAAAAGTAAAGCCATATTAATAGGATGAGCTATAAAAGGCTCAAGTCAACAACTTCTGGCATTGCCATTCCTACAGATAACCTACTACTATTATAGGCTATGGTCTATTTTGGATTATTTTGCTGAATTCATGCACTTACAATATTTAAATGGCAATGGAATACCTATCTCTGATGAAACTAAACAAAAAAGGGGATATAAATGAAGGACCATTTTGTATTTGTATATACAAAATAGGATAGATATACAGCTACTGTCTCTTAATTCAATGAGAAGAAAGATTTGTACTAATAGTGTTTCAACAGGATATGATGTCTGTATCTTGTACTATGAATAACTACTATAACGACAACAATATGCAATGTATTATTTACTGTAAATGTCCTACTAACCTCTTTTGAAATTGTCCCATTGCCATTTGCTTCTCAATAATATTAATAAAAATATTTTAAAGTCCAGAAAACGTTGAGACAGAAGAATAATGATACTACTTAGGATGCAAAGAAGTGAAGGTCATTAATATGATGATATAGGTAAATATATGATATTTTCTTATTACTTATATCATTAAAATACAACTAAACGTTAAGCAAAATAATGATAAAAGGAATAATTAATGATTATGCAGAGGTAAAATGTGATAATATTGGCACAAAATACAAAATTTAATCTATCTGATGAAATTATTTGTGAAATGGTGTACTTTAAGATATACAGCATTAAATTGAATCTGTTTAGTTTGCATTTTATTATAGGCACTGAAATAGTAAGACACATTAATGATTAAAAAGCCAAAAATGAAGGGCACAAAATATTGTCATATATAATAATCTTAAACAAGGAACCAATGAGGAAAAATAGATAAGATGGAGAAAATAGAAAATAAAAAGCAAGATGGCAGTTTTGACCTTAAGGAAGTCAAAAGTCAGGTAAATGAAAGTGATGTACAACTCAGTTAAAAGACAGAGACTCTCAGATTGTGTAACAAATATCAAGGTCCACTGAGTGGTTTCTGTAAGAAGCGCGCCGTAAGGAAAGGATGAAGGAAACAGTAAAATAATAAAAAAAAACCCTATATCTATAGTGACTATTTTACTATATTAATATAACACAAAGTTCATTTTAGGCAAAAAAAGTATTAAACTTAAACAAGCTTATTTTTTAATGGTAAAGAAGTCAATCTGTCAGGAGAACCTAAAAACTCTAAGTGCATATGCACTAATAATATAGCTTCAAAATATACAAGGCAAAATCTTGCACAGCATTCAAGGAGGGATAAACAGTTGCACTGTTGGAGGTATTTCAGTTCTATGCCCAGGCTGAAGAGCTCGCTTGGTGGTCTAAGTGCCTGCCTGCCAAATTTAAGGACCCAGGTTTGATCCTCAGTACCACATTTGATGTCACCATAGGAGTCAGACCTGTGTAGTGAGACCCTGTACCAAATAAATAAAAGATTAAAATTTTTTCTCCATTATAATCCCTCACTAGTACATCAAATAATTAGAAAATCAGTAAAGCCAGGAAGTTGAGCAATAGCATCAGACAACTGAATATGATTGACACTTATAGAGTAAGGGTATTAAGTCAGCATTATTTTTATACACATATAATATTGGCCAAGGCAGAACCTCTGTGGGCCACAAAATGAGCTTCAGTAACTGGAAAATAATTTAATATACATGAATTTTTGAAAGTAGCAGTTAAATGGTGGGATTCTCAACCTGACTATCTATATACGCTGATACCTGTGGATCAAGCAACTGCACTGAAGATAGTAATGTGTAATAGAAGGGTCACACTTGGAATACCTGCCATTCTGGTCTGCTAAATACATACTTCCTATCATGACATACCAATGGCTACCATACTGTCTCATAAGTAAGTCTTTTTTTGGGGGGGGTAATAAATGAAAAAAAGAAGACACAAGAAAAAAAATATTTACAGGACTGTTCTGCTACAAAGCTGTATATGGATAGACTTCTAAATTTCTGTGTAATAATATGTGTATAGTACTATTTTTTTATTTTTTTCCTCATATTCTGTGAGGACTTAAAATTTGATACATCAATACTTGATGGAAAATATCTGTACCACGTTATGCCTAAGATGCTTGATATTTAGACAGATTGTTAGGGTAAACTGAACTGCATACATTGCAGGGTAATAATCAGCTTCTCTTCTGGATGGCTAACAACCTAAGTTTGCAGATCAAAAATCGGCAAAATGGAAGGGCTACAAGGTCAGCCAACATTTTGGCCCTGGCCTTTCAAGGTCAGTGAAGACTGAGGAAATAAGAGAACCTGTACTGTAACATCATGTAATTAAGTTGTGCCCCAAATTTTCTGATCAAGGAGATTATGGAGCCACAAAGCAATGCAATTGATGGCCTATAGTGTGCTGAAGGAGAGTCACATGGAGAGAAAACTTTCTCCCAGGCTTTCACAGTGTCAAGCAATGGCTGTGACTCATCTACATGGCTGACACTGACAAAGGATTTACAAAGTGCAGTACAGGGTTACAGGATAAACCCTAATGGGACTTGACTGGCCTTATGAGATACAAACATTATATTTCTTGTTATATAGGTCTTGCTTTATCTTGGTCTTAACCATCTAGCAGAAAAGTATAAAAACATGGTGTATAAAGTAAAGCCATATTAACATGCTGAGCTGTAAAAGGCTCTAGTCATCAACTTCTGTGGATAACCCACTACTATTATGGACTGCTGGACTGTATTGGAATGGTTTTGCTGAATTCAAGCACCTATAATAATTGAATGCCAATAGAATACTCACCTCTGGCAAGACTAAACAAAAAGGGGGATACAAAGGAAGGACCATTCTGTGTTTGTATATACAGAACAGAACAGTTAGGATAAATATGCAGCTACTTTCACGTAATTCTATGAGAAGAAAGATTTGCACTAATAGTGTTTGGACAGGATATGCTGTCTGCTTCTTGTACAATGGATAACCACTAGGAAAATAACAATGTAAAAAGTATTAATTATTGAAACTGTCCTATAAATCAGTTTTTTTAAAAAGATAAGTATACAGCTACATTCTCTTAATGAATGGAGGGATCTGTTCTAATAGGGTTTGTTAATAGAATATCTTATCTGCACCTTGTACAATCACCAGTACGAAAACAATATGCAATGTATTGATTATTGAATCTGCCCTACTAATTTGATTTGAAACTATCTTATTGCTATTAATTCTTCAATAAAATTATGGACAAAAATATATACATGACTGATATGATTTCACTGGTGAAACAGACACATTTTTAAGAAAAATATATTATATAATAGCTTCCATTTAAATATGAGTAGAAGCTTCCAAATCAACCTGTAAGTTGAATATATCCTCTCTCTCTCTCTCTCTCTCTCTCTCTCTCTCTCTCTCTCTCTCTCTCTCTGTTGTTTTTTAAGACAGGTTCTCATCATAATGTTTAGTCTGACTGTGAGCTCACTTTGTAGCTCAGGCTAGTCTCAGATTTGCCATGATTCTATTGCCTCAGCCTCCCAAATCCTAGAATTACAAGCATGAGCCACCATACCCTGCCTTAGTTGAATATATCTTAATACAAACTAAAGAAAGATACAGAATAAAAACAACATAGGTCAACATCACCTGTAAAGACATACACAAATTTCCATTCTAAAATTGTAATAATCTAATGCATAAATATATATCAAGTGTAATATATCAAGTGAGTTTGTCTGGAAATTTAAGGTTGATTTGATCAATCACCAGATAAAGTTTCTCATAATGTTAATAAACTGTTAAGTAAAAATATGTGAATTCAATGGATTCAAGAAAATGATGAAATTTACATTCACTCCTGAAAAAAACACACCTAGAAAATGGTAATAGAAAAGAATTTCTTATATTTAAGAAAGGGCATATACCAAAATGTTCCAGCTAATATCATACTTAACAGTAACAGATTAATTAATTTTTCTCAAGGCCAGTACAAAGACAATTTCACTCTCATGAATTTTATTCAACCTCATATTTGAGGCACTAATAGTATGCTAAAAACTGCATTCAGATTAGAAAGAAATACATAAAAATCTTCATTCACAAAAGACAAGATAGAGTCAGCCAAATAGCTCAGTGGATTAAAGCCCCTGCCAGCAGGTAGAGGGGTGAGGGGTTCAATCCCTGGTCCTGCTGTGCCAGCCCCAACCCAGGGGCATGCTGAGATGGCAATTGAGACTGGGCATGGTGGCATGTGCCTGTAATCCCAGCTCTTGGTAAGATGTAAGCAGGAAAAGTACTATGAGTCCAATCTAATAGTGAGACCCTGGACACCCTGTAGACCCTTCCCTAAAATACAGAAAAAAAGACAAGATAGTTTATCTAGAAAATCCTTTGAAATCTATATAAAAGGACTAAAAGACTAGTAAGTATGGTTATTAAGGTTGTTAAATATAAAATCAATACAAAAATATCAAATTATATTTCTATATTCAGAAAACCATTCAGAATTTAAATTAAAATTATTATTATCCCCCTTTTTAGACAAATTATACATTTATGCAATTGACATAGAAAATAAATTTACTTGGCAATGTAGAATCTTAGTTGCCTAAGAGTTGGGTAATGAAAATTTTGCCTATTTGTTTTTAATTTTATTTTTTTAGTATACATTTGCAGTATGTAATGGTTATATTCATCTGTTAGGAAAATAAAAAGGCTAGTTATAGATTGAGAGTCAGCATATGCACATAATGTATCTTAATATTTTTTTTATTTCCGTCTCCCTCTCCTACATTTTCAGTAGCATAAGATTGATGTATTTAGGAACAAACAAGACAAAGGATGACAAGATCTTCATATATAACCTTACAAAATATTTTAAAGGGCATTAAGGAGGACATTCAAATGGAGAGAAATATTGAATTCAGACAACTGAATATTGCTATCTAGTCAGCTTTCCAGTTCTGTCTCATAAAGTTTTGCACAGTTGTTTGTGTAAATAATTGCATGCTTTCCACTGTTCTCATGCTGATGCCACCCAGACCTGGTGAATTCCCAGGTCTCACATCATGTTTCAGCTTAAACAACATTTCCTGCCTGAGCCCCAAGATGGCAAAACCTACATGCTCTGTGCTTCACCCTGTCCCAACTTTATTTTGTACCATTTAAGCACCACATTTGTTTTCTAGAGTGCAAATTACCTAAGGGCAGAAATTGCATCATTTGTATTTTGGTCTGTAATCCAATGACTTAATTCAGACTTTTAAAAAATAAGATTGAATTGAATTGGGTAGAATAAAAGAAACATTTATAGACAGCAGGATTTTTTAAGTATCTAGAAAAAGATTGTCCTCTTCTCTGCCTAGAAACAAACTTCAACCTGCTCTTTTTTAGCTAAAATTTTCATGTACATGTATCATCTGCTCTCTCTCTTCGGGAATTTAAACAGTCTGTGAAAGAGACCGTTCAAGTGATTTTTCTCAGGTCAGTGAGAATAACTTAGAAAAGAACAAGTGAAGGAAGTTAATGTTAACTTTTTTTTTTTATTGTCCGTTTCGTAATATGGACTCTTCAAGCTGGCTGTATCTACCACCTTAAAGACGATGTCAACATGTAGCAAAGAGAGAACTCTGATGCCATAGAAATGAAGAATAAAAGAACTTCAGTTCATTCAAATTCTCCTCTCAATAGGAAAGTTAAAGGATCCTAGAGACAGGGTGGTCTTTTCCCTGAGAAATATACACAGAAATGTATGCAATATGACATGCCCTAGGTTTCTGTGTGTCATCACAACAGTGCAAAGCAAAATGCATAATCAGGAGCAAATTTCATCACACACTTCATGTCTGTGCTCGATGTATGTTTTACAAGTCATATCTTTTTATCCATTTGAAAAGCACATTGCTCACCTGCTGCGTTTCCATCACTATGCTCTAGACTGCAGCCCTAGTAGGGGTTTTCGGCTGGGAACAACTTTGTTTCCCATGGGGTTTTTGACAATGCTTGGATGTAGTTTGGTTTGTTTTAAACTGGAGGGAAGCAGCATTGCTAACAATATATGAAAGCAAGGTTGTTGCTAAATATTGTATAGTGTATAGTGGCACATCTTTGTTGTGGAGATCCTCAGATACTGTTTTCTTATGTAAACATTTTTGTTTTCCTTTCACTTCAGACAGTTGTTATTCACTACATGCCACTATAGCCCCACCCCCAGCCCACTGAATGTGCCACAGAGTTCTGACATTGTGGCACATGCCTATAATCCCAGCGCTTGTGAGGCTCACAACAGAAGGATCACTATAAATTCAAGATGTGTAGTGAGACTCTGTATCAAATACATAAAATGAAACAAACAAAACCCCAAAAATATTTATCAGGTAAAATAGATTAAATTGGAATCAAATGGGTAAGCAATTCATATAACAAATGGATATGAAAAAAGATAGGGACTCTTCCTGTAGGGGGCTAGGTCAGTGACTCTTCCTGGATTTTTCAAGGTGATTGATACGTATTTAAAATATCAATCCCTGATGTCCATCCTTAGGGAGATACTTGCTGAATTTGTTCAATCTTTTGTCTTGAGGCCCAGCCTGCAGCAGAGGTGCCTATCTCTCCAATAGTTACAAGGTATCTTGTCTTCCATATTGGGTTCTTTGAAGGCCTATCCTTATCTGACTGCCTGTAATATATCCATCGAACTCAGCTGCCTACATTACTAGGACACTAAGAAGATCAACTTTTGTAGAAAAAAATGTCTTAGTTACATTTCTCTCATTGCTGGGACAACATACCTAATGCCCAACTTAAAAGGGAAAGGCTTATCTAACTCACAGTTTGTGGATGTTTCAGTCCGTAATCAGCTGGTTCCAAGACAGGGTAGCATGGCAGAAGTACAGAAGTTCAAGGTAGTGGAAGGCAACAAAAGCATTGAACTCCCAATTCCAGCAGCAGACAATGAACCAATCACAAACTCTAAATTTAGCTACCTTTGCAAAGCCCATCCCGCATGACTGAGTGAAGCTTTGAGGGGACATCAACCACAAACCACAACACATGTCATTACCCTGTACCAAAAATATAAAAGAAGATAGTTGGTATTTTCATTTGATGTTACATTTAAAATTGTTCTTTATATTCATCCATGTCATGTTTGTGCTTTTTAATCTTTTGTGCTCATCCAAGTTTCATTTAATATTACTTTTGTTCTTTGAGATTTCCTTTAACATTGTGTGTAAACAGATCTACTACTAGTGAAATTTTTAGTTTAGGAAACTTCTTGAGCGAAAGTATTGAAGGAAATTTTCATGAAGTAGGAAATTTTAAATTGATATTGGGGCATTTTTAACTTTAAAGAGGTATATAGTTCCCTCTACCTGTTCATATCTCTGGTAAGAAGTGTACCTCACCTTCAGCGTTCATCTGTATTTTTCTCCCTGTCTTTGTAGCATTTCCACTCATTCAAATGTCTTTTAGGAATTTCCTTCCATCACTAGTTTTAGGAAATGGCATTATGTTGTGCCATGTTGCCATTTTCTTTATGTTTCTCCATCTTGAGATTCATTGTATTTGAAGAACCTATGACTTTTGACTGGGGAGATAGCTCGGCAGTCTAAGCACCTGCTTGGCAAGTACAAGGGCTCAGGTTAAATTCCCGATACCACATGCTTTGCTGGCCCCATGCTGAGCTGGCCACCAAAACCAGGTGTGGTTGCGTATGCCTGTAATCCCAGAGCTGGGGAGGCTGATACAGTAGGATCACTAGGAGTCTGAACTGCAGAGTGAACCCCGTACCAAATACATAAATAAATTAAAAGATTTTTAAAAGTTCAAAAGACTATGACTTTAAATTATTATTCAAATTTGAAAATTATGTTTTATTTAAATACTTTAAATCATTTGTATCTGCTTTTAATGACTGATTTCATCTAACTTATGTAATAATTCCTCTTATCTGAAAATTTTGTCTCTTCACTAACCTCTCCCCACCTTCCTTCAATATTCAGACATCTAAAGTCACCCCACAACTTACCAATGTCCTTATTTTCCTTTAGTGTTTTTCTCTGTGTTTTATTCTGGCCTATCCTATTGCTATATTCCCCAGTCCACTAATCATTTTACCTATAAAATCAAACCTGCTAATAATTTCAACCAAGAAATTTTATTTTAAATATTTTACTTTTATGTTTAATGACTTGGGTTGTGCCTTTTAGAACCATATTTTCTGTTTCTATTTCGTAGGTTTACTCTTATCCTTGCTTCTTGCATATAAATTATTGAAATGTTTTCTTTTTCTGTTAATTCTATCAGAAAATTCTTCCAGCCTTGAAAAATTTCCCCCCAGTAGTACTTTGCACCTCACCAAGCATGTTGAGAGGCCCCTGTGCCCTTGCACCTATTTCTGGAGCAATCTCCTGGTGCAGTGCTACTTTCTCAGCTCAAGTACTCTGCCATTTGGCCAGTGGATTTGGCTTGTTGAAACTCCCAGCTCTGTAGAAATTATAGGATTCATCTCATTTTTTCCTTCCCTCTCAAAGATAAACTACATCTTGTTGCTTAATGTTCAAACTCTTAAAACTCATTTTTTTCTTATATTTTATTCAATTATTTCAGCTGGAAGCTTCATGCAGGGTCTGTTGCTATATCTTGACCAGTAGAAAATTCACTTCTTTTGGAATTTTATCTCCCTTTATTCAGTTTCACTGTAAGCCAGCTAAGTGGGTAATCCATTTTGTCCCTTTTACTATCTTCTTAAGTAGTCATTCCTGCAACACAGTCCTTATTTATTACTAAATATTACAAATAGAGAATGTATTACTCAATGTGAGAGTCAATAATTGATTGAATAACAATTAAATTAATTTACAAAATCATTTTAAATTCTATGACTCTCAGTTACTCTTCCCTCATTGCTAGGACAAAATATCTAACACCTAAAATTAAAGAAGGAAAGGTTTACATAGCTCACGGTTTGTGGATGTTTCAGTCCATACTTGGCCAGCTCCAAGACTTGGCTCTCCAAGACAGAGCAGCACATGGCAGAGGGCAGCAGTTCATGGCAGCAGAAAACAACAAAGAGCAAGGGAGAAGAAGCAGTGTGGGATCTAGCAAGCCTGTCTCCCTCTCTTAAACTGTACTCAGGCTATCCACCCCAGGGTAGGTGTAGCATTCACACCCATAATCCCAATGACTGCATGAAGCTTTGGGGAACAACTAGGCACAAACCATAATATTCTTCTTCTGAGTCCCCAAATACTCATGCACACCCCTTTACACAAAACACGTTTTAGTCCATCTCTAAGAGTTGCCAAAGTCCTAACAGTTTCAGCATTGCTGAAAAGTCCAAGTACCAAGCCTCCTCTAAAATCTAAAGCAAAACTCTTAGCTGTGAGGCTCTGTACAAATGAAAAGTTAAACACTTCCAACATTCAATGGTGCAAGGAAAATATTACCATTCCAAAAGGTACAAACAGTAGAAAACAAAGCATTGGGACCAAAGCAAGTCCAAAATCCAAAAGGACAAACTAAGTCCTGTAGTTTCATGTAGAAAATCCAAAGCAATCTGTGGCAAGTTGTGATCTCCATTTGGCTCGAACTCTATGGTGCTTTTAGTGGTAGCTCCCATGACTTCTTTCTTAGGCTGGCTTTGCTCTCGCCTTGGAACTTCCCTTCGATGATCCACATTCCTGACTTTTGCAAACTTCTGTGGTTTCTACTGCACTGTAGGCTTCTCACACATATCTTTACACACTGCCCTATCAGGGACACACTGCTTGGCCTTCTTCCGAAATCTAGTTAAAAGCTTTCTTGACCTCAGAATTCTTGCTTTCTGTACCTCTCTAAAGCCAATGTCACATAGATGAATCCATGGTCTGCTGCTAGCTGGAGCAGTAGGCAGGTTTTTTTCTCTCTTGGCTGTAGGGGTTGAATGCCTGGATTACTGAGCACTCTGAACCTGATTCTGAGGAACAAATTCTCCATAATGTAGCCATTTGAGAACCTGATATGGCCACTACTACCGTTCTGGAACATGGTGCTCTTTGTGGATTTCTCCTCAAAGCAAAGTCCCTCACCCTTGCAGTTTTGAGGCTGCAAAGGGCAGAGACCTGCCACCCCTGTGATGCCCTCAGGCCAGACTTTCTATGCTCTCATTTTGTCTTGGTAGTCGAAGTCCTCCCAGCTCTATCTTTGCAATCCACAGCTTTGTAGGGGCTTCCTCTCTAGGTAACTCACATTTTAAATAATCCTTCTGGGTTCTTTGCTCCTGATTCTCAACATAAGTCTGACTAAAATCCCCCAACCACAGCTATGCCACTGCCTCAACATTTAACTGCCTTGAAATTTCTTTTACCAGATTAACCAGTCCACCACAATTAATCTCATTCTCAGGACAGGAGTAAAATGCAGACAAACTTTCTGCCAAGCTTTAACACACATTGTCTGTAGTCCAACAACCAATGCAGTCCTTCTTCCCAGAAGAAATACCACCAGCCTGGTCTTTACAGGCAGGATTTCCATCAGCCTTCTGGTCTTCTCAGCTCTGACCAGAATCTCCCATACAGAACAGTTCAGAAGTTCCAGCACTTCTCTTTCCTGTGCCATCTACAACCCTTTCCTATCTCTTCCCATAAGCTATTCCCAGAAGCTCCCCTAACCACATGGTTGGTATAGGCACAGCAATGACGCAACTCCTCAGTACCAAATTCTGTTACAGTTACTCTTTTCTCATATCTGCGACAAAATAGCTGACACCCAGAATGAGGGAAGGAAAGCTTTATTTAGCTCACAGTTAGTGGAGGTTTCAGTCTGTGCATGGCTGATTTCCAAGGCAGCATGGCACATGGCAGAGGCCAGCAGCTCATGGAGGCAGAAAGCAGCCTCCAAGACTTATAACTTTTTAAAACCAAATTTTCCATGCTTATATCAGGTAATCTGAATAACTAATTGGAAGACCACATTGTACAATACAGCAACCATTGTCAAAAAAAAAAAAACCCAACACTTTCAATTAACATGAAGAATATAAATTCACCTATAAAGACACATAATTAAAACAAGGTGTAGCAGTATGGTCATAGAAGTTAAGTCAATAGGTTTCTTAAGAAGAGCAAATCATCTTTTCAGAGCATTATGATGTGGACTGAGATATGTCCCAATCCTCATGTGTTCAGAGTGAGGATTTTGGTCATTGATTGGATTCTGTGGTGCTGTACTTATTGGTGGATCAACCCACTGAAGAGTTCGGAGCTGAGAGAGTGGTTAGTGGGCTTTTGTGAGAAGAGGCTGTCCCTGAGGGCATGAAGTGGAAGGGTGTGCCAGGGACTCTCCCTAACTCTTCCTTTCCCTGTTCATTTCCTACTTCCATGACCCAAGCAGCTCCCCAATGACAGACCAACCATTCCTTTACTGCTTGGGACCAGCTCACTATGGATCCACTGCTCCAGAAACAGTGAACTAAGAAACGTGTTCTTTAAGTTGTATCAGTTGTTTTATTCTAGAGATGAGCAAAGTGACAAAAAACAAGGACAGCTCATACCTTCTTGCAGAGGAATAAAAAATCCATTTTGAAAATTGACACACTTTTCCACCTTATAGGATTTAGGATTATTATATGAGGATAATCTATACTCCTCATAGGATTACTTGTATACCAAGATATTTTGTCTTACCTTCTCTTTTATGAATAATTCCTCAGATAGCTAAAGAAGCTCCACATTCTCCTATTTGTGTATTAGAAGACTTCTGTTCTATTCATGGACAATGCTGCAATCTTTTAATCTCTTGCATAAAGAATTTCCTTCTGTATTGTATCTTTTTCATTGGTTCACAAGCATATGTTTTTATCGTCCCCAATATAAAAAAATAAGAGGAAGGCCATACCTCATGAGGATAACAGTTTTCCTGGCTCTGCTTGTGTTTCTCTGTTGACTAGGGCAGTCTAATTCCCCACTCTCTTCGGTACAGTCCCAGCATGGTCTCTTGAGTGCTAACCTAGTCTGACTTTCAATCTCTGTAGCTATAGCCAAACCGCTCAAAGGTAAAAACCAGCCTTACTTTCCTGTAAGTTTTCAATTTACATCTTCCACAAATAGTATTACACAAAGTTAATCTTTTATTTCCTCAAGAAAAAACATATTAAAAATTAATCTTTATGTCAAGAGAGTTCAACAGACTTCTGCTTATGATTCTGGGTGCTGATTTTCAGCCTGGAATTCAGTGTCTTTTAATGTCAACAATAAAGTATTATGTTTTAATTTTACTTTCTCTTAGTTACATAAAATTCTATATATCTATATATTTATATATCGATATTTACATTTTATATTTTATATATATACAGCCAATGGCTAAGTTGATTACTGTTTGTGTGATCTTTGTGCAGAGTTACCAGATATTTTCTAACTATGTGCTTTTAAATTCTTAAGGAAATGATTTGAATTGGTCCAAACTGCTTCTAGACCTTATGTTCCTTTAGATTTTAAAAATCAATAACTTAGTTTTAAAACTTTTATACTCCTTTCCCTCTCTTTCATATTGCTATTTTTATTCAAAATTTGAATTGAGAATTCATACCACATTTCTCAGTTTCTTTCATCCTCATTGTTTTATTCTGCATTAACTTTGCAATATTGTTACAGATGTACTGGGACAAATCAGGCATGAAGGGCCAGCTGGATAGCTTGGCAGACTAAAGCACCTGCTTAGGCATAAGTCTGAGGTTCAATCCCTGGCATGCCATGCCAGCCCTGCCCCAAGGATGCACTGATATGGCCATTGAGACTGGACGTGGTGGCGATCCCCTGTAATCCCAGCACTTGGGAGGTTGAAAACAGGATGATCATTATGAGTCTGATCTGTGTAGTGAGACCCTGTAGAACATGTATTAACTATATTAAAAAATAAATCATGCATGAAAGAAAGCCTCTATGCATGACGTGTACGCTGAGTCTTTTAAGAATTGTAGGTCTCATTACTAAGAGCATGTTTAAAACCTTGGCTACATGAGGTTTTTTTTGTTGTTGTTCTTGCTAGCAATCATTTTTCACCTTTCAGATTACTTCCTTTTACTCATAAAAATTGTTTTTCAAAATCTTTTATTTTTTCAAATTTCAGTCCTCTAGTACATGTCTACAGTATGTATTTTGCACCCTTCTGGGAGGTTGGTATGTATACATATTTTAATTCATTTTGCATTCCTTTTCCTTCCCTCCCTACCCTCACCCCATCTTCTTATCCTCTTCTTTTTTTTTTCTTGAGTTACTTACTTACAGTGCAACATTTACAATCCTTATTTTATACATGTGCATTACACAACCCAATTCAATTCTTTATTTCTTCCCTCTCTCTCCTACTCTACCATCTCTGGATTCCTTTCTCTTTGAGAATGATTATTAATTTAACATTCTAGCAAGAAAAATAATAAACAAGTTACATAAATGAATTTATAGAATATTACAAGCAAATGTGATATGTAATAAAGAAATAGACAATGGTTCATGTGTAGCTGAGAAAATTGTGCATTCTGATGATGTTGGGTACAGCAGGCTGAAAGCATCTACTAAATCTATTTATTCATAGGATTGGTTCAGTTATTTTATTTATTTGCTGACTCTTGTCGAGTTGATCTATTTCTATGTGACAATGGGGTATCAAAGTCTTCCATTATAATTGTGTTATTGATTATTTTATTTCTCATATATATTAATAATTGTCTTATACAGTTGGGTGCTCCTATATTTGGTACATATCTATTTATGATTGCTATCTCTTCCTCTTGAATTTTTTCTCTAACAAGTATGATTAAAAACATCATACTACAGTGATATATTCACACCTATGTGTGTAGTAGCACAATTTGTCATACCAAAATCTTGGAAACAACCCAAATGCTTATCAGTTGAAGAATGGGCAAAAAAAGATATGGTATTTTATATAATGAAGCAGAATTTAGCTAAAAATAAGGATAAGATTGAAACATTTATAGGGAAATGGATGTGGCCTGAGTCTATACTTATAAATGAAACAGATCAGTCTTGTATGTGCAAAGGTCATATTGTCTCACCAGTGCAAATAAGCTGAAAGAATAAATTAATTTCAAAAACGGACAGTAGAGCTCAGTGGATTAAAGCACCTGAAAGCGAGCATAGGAACTGGGGATTTGTTCCCCTGGCCTGCCATGCTTCTTCACCTCTGGGGTGCACTAAGACAGCAATTGAGATTGGACATAGTGGCATACACCTGTAATCCCAGCTCTTGGCAGGCTGTAAACAGGTGGATCACTATGAGTCTGATTTAGTTGCGAGACCTTGAACATCCTGCAGACCCTTCCCCCCCAAAAAAAAAGGTAGACAATAGGTATTGTGAAATGGGAAGAAAATGCTCAAAGAGAAAAAGAAATTGGAAGGGGCAAAGGAGAAAAGGAAGAGTAAAGGAAAAATTAAATATAAATATACACACATGAGATAGTTAATTCCTATTAGCTCATTGAAGGGGAAAGGTATATGCCTATATTGTTTGATCAATTTTTCATGCTTATATCTTTTAATATGAGCAAGTACTTTGAAGACAATATACAAGGTACTAACCATTGTTACTGTCCTACATTCATATTTTGAAATTTTATACCATTGTTTTTATGGTTTATATTTCTTTTTTTTTCTTTATTTTATTTTATTGAGAAACAAATAGTAATGAGATAGTTTCAAAACTGATTAATAGAGCAGTTTCAATAATTAATACAGTGTACATTGTTATCTTCATAGTGGTTATCCATAGTGCAAGAAGCAGACAGGATATCCTATCCAGACACTATTAGTACAAATCTTTCTTCTCATTGAATTAAGCAAAAGTAGCTGTATATCTATCCTAGCTATTCTGTATATACAAATACAAAATGGTCCTTCCTTTGTATCCTCTTTTTTTTTGTTAAGTCCTGTCAGAGATGGGCTTATATTTCTTTTATTTAAAATTTAAAAAATGGAGAAAGAAAAATAGGAATTGTTGGGGAACAAGTGATTTACATTAGCACAATCAAATAGGGCTTGATTTTTGAGTATAAACAGCCCAAGGAAGCTGAGGGAGTAAGATATATAGCTGTCCATGAGACCAATGAACGATCAAGGGGAACACTAATAAATCCAAAGATTCTTGCTTCACATAACTGAACAGTATTAGGAACTTGCATGATTTGATGTAATTTAGAGAATGTCAGGAGCTGAGAGTGCTAAAGACAAAGAGTTAAAGGAGGAACCAGGTCGTGCAGGAGTTCTAGGCATAAGAATTGAGGATTTTTCTCATGATCAGCTTGAAATCTCCTGAGTGAGTTTGAGCAGAGCAGCTTAGAACTGAGTGTTATGTCCTAATTTGATTTTGAACAAGGTTATTGGTTGCTGCATTGAGAAAAGGGGTGCGGTGGTTCAGGAAAAAACTAAGGTAGCTAGATGGAATGCTACTGCAAAGTTCCAGTGAGATGTTATGATAGTTTGTACTAAGATGTTAGCAGAGGGGATGCTGAGAAACAATTCTGGATGAGCTGATGCACATGATATAGAGAAAGAGAAAGAAATATTCAGGGATAACTGTAAGATTAACTGTCCAGTGAAAAGAAGCATGCAGTAGACATTCACTTAGAGAGAAAAATAAATCTACTTCGATCACCTTAATTTTTAGACAGATGGTGGTTCACAGTGAGTACACAAATGAGCACATGAGTTTGGGGTTGAGTCATGCAGACTGGATGTGAAAATTCAAGAATCATCAGCAAGGGCATCTTGTACCTAAGGCCAAGGTTCTCAGTGGTGTCCCAAGAAAATGAATAAGTTGAGAGAAGCTGAGGTCCAGCACTGAGTCCCAACACATACTGACATTAACAACTTAGTAAATGCTAAGGAAGCAATTAAAGAGAGTAGAGAGTGGTTAGCGAGATAGAAGGAAATCAGTAGATATATCTGGCAGACAAGTGAATTGTTTTGGAAAGAGGGGGCACAGAATAATCAACTGTATTGAGTGCTATAACTAGGACAAATAAGATGAGCATGGAGATTTAGCATCTTAGAAGTCACTTCTGACCTTGGTAAGAAAAGTTTTAATGAAGTATGATAAGAGATCAGATAGAATGAGGGCAGAAAAATTGGAAACAGTAGGTACAGGCAAGCTTGTCAAGGATTTTTATAGCAGAGAGGAGGAAAGAAATGAATCTTTTACTGCAAGGAGAAATGAGATCCAAAGAATTGTTTCACAAAGAAGAAAGTACTAAGCGCATATTTCTTGGCTGATAAGAAAAATTCGATAGTGATCAAAAAATCATTGACATAAAAATAATTGCTGGGAGTGTGATCTAACTCTGAAGTGTAGAGTGTGATGTGTACAAGACCCCTTATATTGTATCCATCGAAGTAGAAGGGAAGACAGATCCCTTGAAGAAAGACACAGACAAAAATGAAATTGTGATAGTAAGAATATGTAGAACATTTTTCCTGACTGTTTGTACTCTGAGTTTTCCTAATGTTGAAAAGGAAATCATTAGTTGACCTTAACACTAGGAAAGAGATATTAGAATTTGAGGGACAGAAGATATAAATGAACCATTTAAGGAAGTAGGAGACAAGAAAAATAAAGTTGGCTACACAGGTTGTAATTAGAATTCAGTTTTTGTTTTGTTTTATAAAGGGGTATGTAGCAAAGTGAGAAATGCACAAAGGAGTAGAAGTTACAGATGATCAATTATAGTGATCAGTTGTGACATTCTAGAGAGGTGTGTAGAAAAAAAAGCAAATCTGAGAGGGTAAGGGACAGTGAAACAGTGATAGGATAAGCAAATTTTACATTTCTTTTTGTAGTTGAAGAACTACAAAGAATGAGTTAAACAAGTGATTGTTTAGAAGTATAGTGTTTGAAATAAATCCTACCACAATCCCCAGAACTCTGTGTGCCCCTAGAAGTGTCCCAGTATTTGTCTGCCACTTATACACTAGATTTATGACCTTTTATTTCTATTTGCCTATACCACCACTAAACAACAGGATTCGCCATTCAGTCATCATCCTTCAGTTGTAACTTGCATATGGTGTTGAACATTGCTTTGAACATCTGAACTATCTTCCACACTTCTCTCTTTCTGAAAGCCCTTTACTATAGTCTCTTAATCTTAGAATCTGTCATCAGCAAAATTTCCCACATACTCAACTTTTCTTGGCTACATTTCTGTAACAACTTGCTCCTCTGGTGGTTGCCTTACCACTGATCCTCTGTAGAGTAATGGGTACTTTCTCTTTCATATTACTCTTATCAAGACACAGAAGTGGGAGCCAGGCAGATGGCTCAGTGGAATAAGCACTTCCCTGGAAAGCATAAGGGCCTGAGTTCAATCCGTGGTTATACACCCACCCACACACACACACACACACACACACACATACACACACACAAAACCCAGAGGTGGGCTTCATCACCACCTTCCTCAGATCTTTCTCTCACTCTTTTCTTAAACTTTCCAGCTTTGAATCCACTTTGGGAAGATTTGAATACTTCACAGCAGCTCCATCAACTATAATGTTTATTTTACGCATCCCTGTATCAACACATCAGGCCAAGAGAGTTTTGCAATGCTGGGGTAGATAAATATTTGTTATATCAGTGAAAACATTAAATAAAAGGTAGTCATAAAATTAAGATTTATATCACAATTATTGTAAATAAAAGCACACTTGATGAAAACAGCCAGTGAAGATAGGTTGAGTACTGGAGGTTGACTCAGGACACATCAACAATAAGAGAGTGAGAAGACATCAGCTACTGTAACAGGGAAACAGGATGCAGCATGGTCCAAACAGAGGAAGATGAGCATTACATGATTTTAAAGAATGGGAAAGTCTTGACAAAAGATGAGATATTAGGAGACCAGTGGGTCTATTTAAGACTTTGTAATGCCTGTTCATGAACCTAAAATTAAAGTTCTAGGTTACAAGCAACCAAAACATATATTTATTGAAACCAAGTATGTTTCAGATATTGCTCTTGGTGCAGTGAAGGCATTCATAAACAAAGTAGTAGAAAAATCTCCGGTAGAATTTATATTTTATTGGGATCAGATGGATGGTAAACATAGCCAATAAGCAAGGGCACAATTTATCAGTAGTATGTTCTATAGAAAATCAGTTGGACTGGATATGAGAAAATACAAGTATTGGTGGGCATTGTGTTACAAATTCAACGGAACAGTCACAGGCTTCAAGAGTCAATCTTACAGAAGTCTGGTGTAAGTACACACCAGAGAGGAATCATCTCTAGCTACCAACACTGGGCTGATGGAAAAGAATGTCTAGAAAATGAAGGAAAGTGAGGAGAACTGTAAGGACAGGGTGCACTGAATGAAATGGAAAGTGAGGAGTAAACAAAAGAATAGCATGACAGACTACGTAGCTCTTTATAGTCTAATATATATTTTAAGGGAGTTGGCAAAGAATAAGATGTATTTTAGAGGGATAAATTATTCAGTCTAATATTGGTTGTAAGTAATAAAAATTATAAATAAATATACCAGTTAATATTACAACAAAAGTAAGGAACTTACAGTTTAGCTATTTCAAAAGAAAAATGAATGTTGGAAATTCATAAGCAGAGTGTCCCAAATGAAGCACAGAAAGGAAGTGGAAAATCTGAAAAAATTAACAGAGTGACATTGATCTGTGTTAACATGTTTAATTTGCATATAAGAAATACATAAAACAAGGAATAGATGAGAAAACAGTGTAGAAGAGGTTTCCAAATTCAGAAAAAATTACAAATCCAAGATTTTAGAATCATGACACACGTCCAACACAATTAAGAAAAGAATAAAGCATATCATAAGTAAAGTGGGTGGGCTGGGGAGATAGCTCAGTGGTCTAAGCACCTGCCTGGCAAGCACAAGGATCTAGCTTTGATCCCTGCCCTGGAGTACAGCCAGCCATGGAAACTGAGTGTGATGGCACATACCTGTAATCCCAGTACTGGGGAGGCTGAGACAGGGGATCATTATGTGTCCAACCTGCATAGCGAGAGCCTGTACCAACTAAATAATAATGAAAAAGTAAAGTAGGCAAGAAACAAGGCGAGAAAAAAATCATAACAGAAGTCAAAGCAAAAAGACACAGTATTCACAATGCAAAACAATTAAGAGACTCTAGAGACTTGATTGAAGAGCTCATGCAAGACAGCAGACAAAGGTGAGGTACCTTTAAAGTACGAGAAATGAAAAAATAAATCAACCTGAAATTCTTTATTATGCAAAAACTACCTTTTTCTGTGAAATAGACTTTTAAACAAAGGTGAAAATAATTCACTTTCATTGGAATGACACTCAAAGTAAAATTAAAGGAGTTGTTCTGGCAAAAGAAAAATTATTCCAGATAGAGATTTTATTCTACACAAAGAATTAAGATTGTCAGATGTGGGAAATAGTTGCATAAGTATAAGCACATTTTACCCACAAAGTGCCAATTCTTTGTCCATCTTATGTGACCTCTACAGCAGCCATTCTGCCAGGCCCCCCTTTTTTAACACAAAAGTTAGAGTTCAGAAATCTGTATCTGAGATCATTTATCACTTCTGCTCAGAATCTTCTAATTGCTTCTTGATTCCTTTGCAGTCGAAGACTAAAACTTCACAGTGCTTTTGTTGTTTTTTGAATCAGAGTCTTGCTGTGTAATTCAAGATGGCCTTCATCTCTCCAAAATGTAGGCCTGGCTGGCCTTGTACTTGCGGGGGTCCTCCTGCCTTTGTTTGCTGAATACTGGGATTTCAGGATTGTGCCACCACACCCAGCTTTACAATGCTTAGAAACATAAGGCCTTATGCCAGCCTGAACTGCATAGTGAGACCCTGTCTCAAAAAGAAAAAAAAAAAAAAAAAAAAAAAAAAAAAAAAAAAAAAAAAAAAAAAAAAAAAAAAAAAAAAAAAAAACATAAGGCCTTATAACCTGGCTCCCCTCTTACCTCTAAGCCATATCTTAGAGAAACATACCTTACTTGCTCCAACCACAAATATTGTCTGGTCCTTGAAGACACCAAGTATGTCTGCCACCTTTCTGTCACAGCGATAAGATACCAAAAGAAAGGAAGAAAGATTTGTCTTCACTCAGGGCACCAGGGGTGGCAATCCATGTCCTTTGGCTCTGTTGTATATGGCCTGTGTTGAGGCAGCACTTCACAGTAAGGAAAAGATTCCTGCCCTCTTCATGGCAATCAGGAAACAAAGACAGAGGAAGACATTGGGATTCTCAGATTGTCTCGCATGCCAAGCCCAGTGGCCTCACTTCTCCAAGATTTCACCCTTACCCCAATGCCCCATCTTGATATTTCCCTATCCTCCCATCTCCCCATCACACTATCTCCTTATCCTCCCATCTCCCCATAGGTTGGTAGCAAAGCCTTTAACATACCAGCCTTGGAAGACAGTTGAATTCCACATCCTAACACCAGGCACATGCATATTTTTGAGTATCTACTCTTATTTTTCTCTTTACCATACAGGTTTCTGCACAATATTTACAGTCATTCCTTGGTCTCATTTGGTTTTGAGAATGATACTTCAGGAAATCTTTGCTTTTCAATGTTTTAAAATCTCGTGTTCTCTTATGAGTATATGTTCAAGTGGCATCCACTTCAGTATAAATGCTTCAGTATAAATGCTATCATTCTTAATAGCTGAGTAATACTCCATTATATAGAAATACCACATCTTTTTTTTTCAACCATTCCTCATGTGATGGACATCTTGGTTGTTTCTAAGATTTTGCTATCACACATTGTGCTGCTATAAACATAGGTACACATATATCTCTATGATACAATGTATCCATAAGTGAAATAAACCAGACACACATGTGTAAATATCGTATAGTCTCCCTAGTATAACAAGCGAAAAGCAGAAATACAAAAGGAAATGTACAACAAGTAAAATCAATTGAGTCAGATAAGGCAAAGTGAATGGCATATGCTGCAGGATATTAATCAGCTTTTCTTCTGGATGGTTAACAACCTAAGATCACAAGTCGGAGTTGGAGAAATAGAAGAGCCACAAGGCCAGCCAACATTTTGGCCCTAGCCTTTCAAGGTCAGCGAAGACTCAAGACATAGGAGAATCTGTACTGCAATATTATGAGACTCAGGTGAGCTCCAAATTTTCTGAGCAAGGAGATTGTGGAGCCACAGAGGAAAGAGATCAAAGTTCCATAGTGTGCCTGGGGAGAGTCACATGAAGAGAAAACTTTCTCTAAGGCTCTCACAGAGAGCTATCTGGTCAAGCATTGGCCGTGACTCATCCACATGGATGACACAGACAAAGGAACTACAGAATAATGTACAGGACTACAAGATAAACCCTGAGAAGACTTCAATGACCACATAGGAAATATAAAGTTCATGTGTTGGTATATAAGTTTTGATCTACCTAGGTCTTAACCATCCAGCGGAAAAGTATAAAAGTATAAAAATGAAGCATACATCGTGAGCCCATAATATTAAGCTGAGCTGTAAATGGATATGGTCGACAATTTCTTTGAATAACCCCCTATGGTTGCAGAATGCTGGACTGTGTTGGATTGTGGTGTCGAGTTCAAGCACCTAAGGTAGTTGAATGTCAATGGAGTGCCCACTTTTGACAGGTGTAGACAAAGAAAGGGTTGTAGAAAGAAAAAATCATGATGTGTGTGTATAGTCAGTACAGTTGGGATAGATAACGCTGTGCTTCTACATAATTCTATGATAGGCAAGATCTGCACTAATGGTGGTTGGACAGGATATTATGTCGGCTTTTACTGCTATGGTCATCCATTAGGTAAATCATTATTGAATCTTTGATATAATTCAGCTATAAAAAGCCTGTAAATATAATATCATGTATGCACCTTGTACAATACCAAAACATTATGAAAACAGTTTGCAATGTATTAATTCATCGACTCTGTATGGTTAAGGTGTTTTGAAACTGTCTGATTGACATTTGTATTTCAATAAAATAAAAATAAATGGAAAAAAAATAAATAATAATAAAAAAATAAAATAAAATAAAATCTCGTGTTCTCAAATACAATTCCACAATCTCTACCCTAACCCCTCTCCTCCTGAGCTTTCTTATACAGTGTCATTACTGTTTGATCCACTTTCTGTCTTCTTATTTTGTTTATTGTCCATCTATTTTATTCAAACAGAAGTTCCATGTGGTCTCAAATGTGTTCTATAGGAAATTTTCCTTGACTGCTCCTGTGACAGTTGAAATTTCTCAATTCTCCACTCAGTCCACAATGTATGAAAGTACTAATGATTACCTTCTTGCTAACACAGTATTTTCAACCTTTTTTCCCTTTAGCCACTCTGATAGAGGGAGAGAACTGGTGTGCTTAAGAATAGAACATATTTCTGGAAAAAAGAAGATGTCCTGTTGGACAAAAAGCACCAAACCCCACACAATAAAACAGCAAAATCCAAAATAATAACAAAAAACAACAAAACAACCCCCTCAACAAAACACCAAAAATTTCCTATCTAATAAACTTTAGAGAGTAAAACTATAGCATAAGCATAGTTTTATTTTGAGCTTTTCTAGGTTAAGCATTCAACTGGAGGACAAAGGCTTTTTAAAAAACAGAAAATTTCAGTGAATTGATGGCATGTGCCAAATATCTCTTTCTCTTCAGTAGGCACTGACAGCAGATCCTTGTCCACCTCTGGGATTGCTTTTGACAAGTATGAGAGATTTTAGACTCTGGTATTTAAATTGCGATTAAATCCACCACAGCAAATTTTAGCCAGCAATCCATATGGAGGTCTCTGTATGTATTTTTATGTGTTACTGGAATAAAATTTAAATACAGAAAATATATCATAAAGATATGCTCAATGAGTTTTCAAAAATTCAATACATCAATGTAGACATCGCCCAGATCAGAAATGGAAACACTTTCTTTGTATACTCAAGGACAATTACTGGTTAGACAGTTGCCAATGAGTTTTGTCTTTTATTGATTTTTTTAATTTTTACATTTTGTAGAAAGAAGATGAAAATGATGGACTATCTTGGTGTTCAGGTTCTTTGTTCAGTGTTCTGTGTGACAGGGACCTACCCTGATGAGTGTAGCAACAGACTGTTTATTCTCATTGCTATCTAGTAATCAATAAGTCCATTCTTCATCCTGCTTTTTGTGGGCATTTGAGTTTTTCCCCAGTTTGGGCTTTTACCACTGTTAGCAACAAATTTTCTTATATCTTTTGTTGAATACACACATACTCAATTATTAAGACACAGGACGATTTTTTTTTTTCTAGCTTTCAGGATACATGTATATTTAAGAGCCAGGGAGACAGCTCAGCAGCATAAGCGCCTGGCTGGTGTGCACAAGGTCCCCAGCTCAATCCCTGGTACTACAAAAAAAAAAAAAGAAAAAAGTATGAGATATGTGGCTTTAAAAGATATTGCCAGTGTTGTAACCTTATTTTGGACCATAATAGCACGTCTGTGAAAGGAAATAGAGTATTTTACTATGTGGTTACTACAAGGATATAGTTAACTCATTTATGTATTCATATGCATATGTATATATGTATATTTTTACTGTATCCCATAATCCTCTTAGTTTTTTTTTTTAACTTTGGGATTATAATCTTGTACCACTTATAGCCTAATAGTTGTTTCATATGTTCTTATTTTCCTTACATTTTTTCTTTTTCATACCAGAACCTGTGCTTGCCAGGCAGACACATTGCCACTGAGGTATACCCCGGGTATTTCATATATTCTTTTCAGATTTCAGCTATATTATAAAAGACCACAACCAGTCAATATATCACAGCTAGATAAAATGCTTGCTTACTTTTATTTTGTTTTAATCTTCTGTCAACCTATTCTGAAACTTTCCATGTAGCGAGCGGTCTCATATGGATTTCATTTATTTCTGGATATTTCATAACTTTCAATGCTTTTGAAAAATATAACATCAAAGTTCTTAATATATTAATTTTTGGCCTGTTAAAATATACCTGATTTTAAAATATTACTGTAGTATCCATCCTCCATAGTACATGTAGTACCCATCAATCTTATTAAATTAAATAATTGATTCTTTTTTAAATGTATTTAGTACAGATTGTCCAGGGTCTCGGTATGCTGTTTTCAGCCTTCCAAGCCCTGGGATTCAGGCACATGCCACCACACCCAGTCTCAGCGCACCCCAGGGGCAGGGCCGGCGTGGCAAGCCGGGAATCGAATGCTGCACTCTCTCTTAGAAGGTGCTTCAGTCTGATGTTCTATTTGGCCGACCCTTAAAGGATTAAATCTAATAAGAGATCTATAAATTATTTTTATTGTCAGAATATACCTATGTCATGTTCAAACAATGAAAGCTTCATTCTTTCCTCCATCATCCCTTTCATATTTCTTTCTTTTTACATTATTGTATTACTTGAAGTATTCAGCATAGTATTACATTGAACCATATTACATGTTCTTGTCTTATTTCTAATTTCTGGGGAAAGCATTGTGTATTGCATTACTGAATATGATGTTTTCTCTAGGGCCTTTTTTCAATTGTATTTATAAAATAAAGACTATTCTCTTTTTCATGAGAATCCAAACCCAATGAATAAAAAGGAAAGAAAACTAAAGAAATAAGCTTAAACTAAATGTAAGTAACAGTCCCTGTACGTCAAATCAGGGAATTTGGTAGTTTCCTGCTGACACTTGAGAGCCATTAATGTATTTTAAAGAGGAAAAGTGCTCAGTTCTGAGATTTAAAGACTGCCTCTGTGGCCGAGTAGCCACGCTGTCTCTGTCCCTGGAGGCAGTGTTACTGGACTTGCGGGTGCTGGAGTCTCCTTCTGGAGATAATTTCTACGTTCTTCCTGTGCAGAGCAAAGAATTAGTCAAGATAAAGTGCAAACAGTAGTGAAGTTTTACTAAAGGCAGGCAAAGAAACATCTTCTGCAGAGTGAGCTGGGCCAAATGAAAGGAGGCGAAGCATCCTTGCAGCGTGAGGGTAGCCACCATGCAAAGGAGAACATAGCGGTTGGGCTGGCCAGATAGCTCAGTGGATTTAAGTGTCTGCTTGGGCAGAAGTAGAGACTGGATTTGACCTCCAGCATGCTGTGCTGGCCCCACCCCCGGGGCTCACTGTGACAGCCACTGTGACTGGGTGTGGTGGCACAAACCTGTAATTCCAGCACTTGGGAGGATGAAAACAGGAGGATCACTATGAGTCCAATCTGCATGAGACCCTGTGAACCCTGTACTAAATACATTAAACACACACACACACACACACACACACACACACACACACACGGTGGCAAAAAGTCTAGATGTTTCTTTTTGTGTCACCTGCTCCTCAGGCAGTCTGGTTGAAAACCTGCTCACGTTCTTGGGATAAGTGTATGGGCAGGGCATTGGGAGCTGTTCTCAGCCCATGTTCCCAGGTCGTATGGCCTCCTTTCGTCTTAGCCACTCCTTCCCCATCTGTCTCTGCAGGAAGAACAAATTCAGATTTTAGTAAGGAAACACTATTTGAAAAGTCTGTTGTAGAAAGAACAGTCTGACTACAAGATCTGCAAATACTCCAAAAGGACAGGCAGAACATGGCCTTTCTTTTACAAAAGCACAGTAAACAAGATGAGGGTGCCTACAAATAGAATTTTTTCCCCTCAGATCCATAGATGTTACTTCTTGCAGGAGCTTAGAGGAGCAGTTCTGCATTGCTTTACTGGATCATGCTAGGAAGGACCAAAGTTCAAGGTCCTAAAGGGTGGCAAGAAGCTCACTAAGTGTCTCGAAACCAATTACAGGCACTTTACTTGGACAATGGGGATGCATACTCAGCTCATTCTTTCAATGCAAAAAAAAAAAAAAAAAAATGAGAGTTTGAAGGGTCTGTGTCTAGACTTACTCTAGGGTGTGCAAGGGGGCTATTGTCCAGTTCATCTAATCTTTGTGGTGGGGGCTGGCTCTTTGTAGTAAATTGTTTCCCAGAATTGAGGGGAAGCTAGACTTATTTAACCAGCTCTTTCTTACAGGATTGCAGAGCTCAGGTAAAGTTCAGAACTGTCATCATTAAAGAGATTGCTGTAATTGTTCAGGTAAGAATTGATTACAAATGTCAGTATTTTCAGGTACCCAGAGCCCTTTTTGTTTATGAGCCACATCAAGAATGAACAGGTCAATGTGAAATGTAGCAACTGCTATTGAACACGCGTCATCTTGTTTTTTTCTTGAAATTGTGTATCATTTCCAATGTCTTGCATTTTCCTATTCTCTTTAAAATAAAAAAAAAGAACAAAGCAACATCCTTCTATGGGGGAAAGAAAACAGAATTAGTTCTGAGTTTTTCCAGAGAAAATACATTTAGCCATCCATATTTGTAGGTTATGTACCTGTGAATTCAAGCAGCTGCAGATTGAAAACAGTCCAAAAAATATAACATGTATTGATGTTTTTCTTTTCTTTTCTGTGTTTAGTACAGAGTCAACAGGGTCTCACTACACAGATCTGACTTGTAGTTATCCTTCTATTTTTAGCCCCCGAAGCATTAGGATTATAGGACAAGAATTTAATTGTCCTATAATTAAATTAACACCAACTCAATCACAATCACTGTCTCATACACCCCAGAGGCCAGCCAGCACAGCTTTTCATTATTCATTATTTTCTTTTCATTATTCCCTAAAAGCTCAAAATAGCAACTATCTACATAACATTTACATCAAGTCATATCTGATAAGTAATTTGAAGATGATTTCACTTAGTCTTTTGTTTATGTACAAATTCTACACCATTTTGTCTGAGCAAGCATGGATTTGAGTGTGTATTAGTATTAGTCATCATGAATGAAAGGGAGAGTTGTGCACACCTCTGTCTCAAACTGTCCCCACAGTAAATGTGTCATGTATGTAGGATTATGTCAATTTGATGAGTTTGGAGCCAGCTGTGGGGTGTTGGAGCACATTTCCTGGTGTGCCTAGGTAGGTGGGGAAGGGGTGACCTTAGGCACCGTATCTGTTTCCTTTACCCTTCTTAACTGATGCTCTTCCCTGCTGCTTCCTGGCTGCAGTGAGCCAAGCAGTGGCACTCCTTCATGTCCTCCTGCCCTGATGGTCCTGCCCTGGAGCCAGCTGACCCTGTCGAAATCCACTTAAATTAAACTTCTCCTTTAAATTGTGGGTGCAGGGTAGTACCTCCAGCTACAGCAAAGCTAAAACATTAAATTTCCTTCCTGTGTTTTAATACACTTTTAATCAGTGTTTTTCTATTACTCTTTACTCCCCACTATCTTCTCAGTAGTAAACTTACCAAGTAAAGCACTAATATCGAGCGTGGTACACAGTGAGTTTTCAGTAATCATTAGTTACATGGATATTGCTAATTTATGTTTTAAATTCTTGTCCTTATTGTTTCTTAACAAGGGGCATATTGATATTCAGTGTATAAACCCAGCCTAGGGTCTTATTTAATTCACAGATATGGTGGGCAAACTAAAGCTAGCAAATTTGGTTATAAATTATTCATCATGCAACTTGTGGTATGCCCACCTTTTTTAAGTCAGTGATTCAAGTACCCAGGATAAATGCTAGATCTCTGCTCCTTCCTTGACTCCTACTTTTCTGCAATGGGAGCTCCCAAGTATGAGGCATTCAATCTCTTGTTTCTAGCTTATATTGTAACTCGTGCAATTGGCCCTTAGTCTACCCCACACCCTTGTTAGATTTCATTGTCTGTAAGTTGCTGGAAAACAACAGGAAAAGCTTTCTGCATTCATCTCACACTATTACTTCCACACATCCATTCTAATTATGCCTTCATCTAGGGCAATCAGTAAATAATTTCAAATGCTTTGTTCATTAATGTTGGTCCTGTTTGAATTCTGAAAATCAGTGTTAATTTTAAAGCTTTAATAATTTTTCTCTTTTCATCCTACCACCTGACAAAAACTATTTAGTGCTCCCTAAAGCTTGTCTAATAGCTACTGTGTATGCTTTTGATTGTATTCAAGAAGCAACAACAATTTTGTAAAGGAAAAACCAGAGTCCCCAAGTGAAAACCACTGAAATTGTAGAGTGGAACTAAAGAAAAGATCCTGAAACACTTAATAAATACTCATACTTACAATAAATAAACATTAGTTTGATATAAACATCTTCAGTTATCAATGAATACTCCTATAAATTTTTTTCTTGGGAGTATTAAAGTAAAAGCAGAAAATTTTTATTTTTCAACAGTCTTCCCTTTAGATATTGTTGCTTGCCCATAGAGTCAAAGATATACTTTTTATTTTAAAGCTAATAAAAAATAATAAATAAAACATTAGAAATGATACAATTAAAAAAAAAAAAACAAGTGTCCAAGGTATTCACATCAGTAAATTGTAAGCATCAGTTCACCCAGCAGTCTCAAATTTGCTTCACCCCACCAAATTGAACCATAAAATGACAATATATTTAACTTGTCCTTCATCCCAAAGTGTGGTTCCCAAAAGCAGTAGCGGAATCACTTTGAACCTTGTTAGAAATGTCAAGTTTAAGCCTACACCATAGCTCCTGATTCAGAATTTTCCCTGAACAGGATCTACATGGGATAGAACCACAAGTAAAGCTTGAGTTCTTCTCTAATACAGGATGAATCTCTCAATCACTTTTAAAACATGCATGTGCAAAGATTTCAGGCCAGAGTTACTGACTGCAAGTCTCTGAAGAGAATCCAGGAGCTGCTAAAATATTTTCACAGGTGATTTTCCTAAAAATTCACAACTGGAAATTATCAAAGAGTATTCTTAAATGCTATAAAACGATGTCTCTCTGACTCTAATCAGCTCAACCATTTGTCTGCACTTTAGAAAGACAGATTTGTAGATCTATTGGCTCCTTTAGCTGATTTAAAGATGGAAGTTATTTCTGTAGGATAAAAGTTTCACTAAAATCAATGTGTAATCAGTTGTACATTGATAATTTTTTTTTTAATTTTCTGGTGTTTTAGGGAAGAATCTACAGAGTGTTCAGGGTCTCACTACTAGATCAGACTCACAGTGATCTGCCTATTGACAGCCTCCTAAGAGCTGGGATTACAGGCATGCACCACCACGCCCAGTCTCAGTTGCTGTCTCAGTGTGACCCGGGGCCGGGGCCAGCATGGCAAGCCCAGGGTCAAACTTCGGCTCCTGTGCCTGCTTTCAGGTGCTTTAATCTGCCAAACTATTTCATCAGCCCTTGATAATTCTTTTGAAAAAGAAATGGCTGAGAAGGGGGCAGTCCAATGTATGTAAATGTTAATATACCATATACAAAATATGGGGCAGAGCTCAGATGTAAAAATATCCAGCAAAGTATCATAAAGTTGCAATACTAAGATATAAAAACTAAAAACCTTGACTCCATTCATTTACTTAGGTTTGATTTTTTATATATTTATTGACAGATATTCTATTTTATTGACTATACCTTGAGGGTGGAGCTTCATATCAGCAGCTGAAATAACCTGAGATATTAAAAATGGGAATTGAGGGCTGGCCAAATAGCTCAGTGGATTAAAGCACCTGTAAGCAGGCTCAGGGGCTGGGGATTCAATCCCTGGCCTGCTATGCCTGCCTTGCCCCCAGAGCATGCTGAGATGGCAATTGAGATTGGGCACGGTGGCACACACCTGTAATCCCAGCATTTAGGAGGCTATAAACAGGTTAATCACTATGAGTCCAATCTAGTAGCGAGACCCTGAAAACCCTGTAGAACCTCCCATAAAATACAATAAGTAAATAAATAAATATGGGAATTTAGAAATACACAGTTTAGAGTTACATTATGATCAGTGACTGAGGACAGAGCCACTGCTTGGGTACAACCAAACTTCTATGAAGAACAACCTGGTAAATCAAGTATGTTGACTCATATTTTACATCTTACTTCTTTGCCATTGAAAACAATATGCTAGTAAATAAGGATGGGCAAACGCTATATAAAAGAATTCAAAGCCTATAAGAAAACAAGATGTTAAGATAACACATAGTTTTATAAACAAGTCATGTCTACATACTATTTACAAATACAGAAGAAAAACTTGAGAATATATTCCTAGAAATATTATAAATCTGGAAAATGATGCATACATTTGATGAATGATACTTGCTTTATGGCTGTGAGTACCTTCTCCATTGTGCCAAGAAATATTCAGAACTTCAATATTCTTTAACTGAACATACTTACTAAAAAAGTTGGTACAAGTAGCAAAAATGATTTCTCACTTGGTTACACTGTAAACACTTAGAACTAATATCACCTGAGATCTTAAACATATTAATAATGACAGATTCCATCCACTAGTATTCAAGGGTCAATTCTTATGGACCAGTACAGGCAATTGTGAACCTTGGCAAAGCTAAATTCAGCAACATTCCATTGGACAGCTTGAAGTACGTCAGAGGGGATGATGGGAAAATGAATAGGTATTGCAAGTTTGAGTCTATCCTAGGAGCTGTTTATGAAGGCATCATTGGGCTCTCCTGATGAGTAGAGGCTAATACATAAAACATGAAGTGCAGAAATGAATTGCAAGGTAAAAAAACCTAAAACTTGTTTATTTTTTATGGTTTTTTTTTTTTTTTAGCCTTTTCATTTCTTTAGTTGCTATCATTCTACAGAGAACTTCTAGCATTCTTAGATAAGATTTTGCACTAGTACCTTTGTTCTTCAAATTTTGTGGATTAATTTTCTGTTTCTGAAAGTTACATAAATAAACTCATTCATTATATTCATTTATTAGGCATTCTTTGTTTAAATGTTATGGTTTACCCATATCACCTCATGAAACCTGAATTTGTTAATTTTCTTTTTTTTATTTTAGGGAAAGGTCTACAGATTGTTCAGGGTCTCATTACTAGATTGGACTCTTAGTGATCTGCCTGTTTAAAGCCTCCCAAGAACTGGGATTACAGAGGCATGACACTGCGCCCTGTCTCAATTGCCCTCTCAGTGCACCCTGGGGCTGGAGCTGGCACAGTAGGCCCGGGGATCAAACCCCTGGCCCCCACACCTGCTTGCAGGTGATTTAATCCGCTGAGCTATTTAGCCAGCCCTTATTAGTTTTCTTTGTTGTGTAATATACTCTACGATGTACTACAATTTATTCTCCCCCCAAATTGATAGTCATGTTAACTGTATCCTGGCAATGGTGCTAGAAGTACATATTTACATGCATTTCTGTTGGATATATATAACTCTGAAATATCTGGGTCAAAGAATATGTACATTTTTAACTTTAGCAAATATTTACTGCTGAACGATTTTCTGAAGGGACTATAACAATTTATGTATCACTGAAAAAGTATATTAGTGAGTTGTTCTGTATTCTCACAAATGCTTGACATTTCCAGGTCTTAACTTAGGTTATTCTTGAGAGTAGTGAACACTTATTAAGACATTAAAGTTTTTTTCTCTCCAACATGCAAGGAATTAAACACTTTTTCAACATTAACTAGCCATTAATATTTGATCTCTCTTGGAGTTTCTCTTCAAGTTGGTCACTTGTTTTTGTTTCTTTTGGCTGATTTTTTCAATTAGTCTGACCCTGATTTTTTCTACTTATTTAGAGGAGTTCATCATATATATTTGGAAATAAGCTGTTACATCAAAGTATTGAGTATATATTTCAATTTGTGGATTTGCCTTCCCACTTTCTTAGCGGTTCTTCTCAGAAATGGAATTATTATATTATAATCAATGAATACTTTTCAGCTTTTCATGTATCATGAGACTTGGTCTGCTATCATTCTGTTTATTATATGTAAAACTATTTGCATGAGAAAGACAAATTTTCACTGTCTTTGTTAAACATATTCATTAGGTTTTCATAACAAATACCTTGGTTTTTCTTTCTGATTTGTTTTCTACAAATTTTTTCTACTACTGATGTCATCATGACTTCAACTATTAGAAATTGTCAAACATTTGGTAGTAGACACAAGAACACAGCTGTTTTTGTACAATGTTTTAATTAATTCTTTCAGAGTTATAGACTAATTTTATTTTTGTTTTGAGGGAAATAGACTTGGTAAGATTTATTGTAGTTTAAATAAAATAAAAATCAGATAAGATGTTAGAAAGGACATACAGTTTCAAAAATAAAGTATAGGTATTTAACAGTGACTATTATAGGGCACATTGTTGTTTTCAATGCAGTTGTGAAGATAACCAGATAAAGGCATGTAAAATTGGTCAAAATAAAAATTTTAATTATTAACTGCTACCTACAAATAAAGCCAATGTAAATTAGTAGTACAATCATTTTAGCTATTCTCTCTCTCTCTCTCTCTCTCTATATATATATATATATATATATATATGTATGATTTTATTCCCCTGTTATTTATCTGTCTTTTAAAAATTTTTTCTTATTTTATTTTGAAGAGTAAAATCAAATAGTGGAAGCAAAGACAGAAACAGAGTAACAAACAACAATATGTATGTTACAAATTTTATAAACAAGAATAACAAATTAACAATGATTGTTAGATTAGCAGTTTTTATCATCCAATTGATTTTTCAGACTAAGAGATACACTTATTCAGGACTGGAGAAATAACTGGGTATTAAAGCTCACCTTCAATAAGCCTTTTTTCTTGTCCTTTATAAAAATACTTAATTTAAAGACAGTCAAATAATAATTGATAAGTCATTAGAAACTGTACACATCTGGAAGACCAAGATGAGAGGTAATCAACTGTGGTTTTTGTAGTACACATTACTGACCTTGATGTAGTTGCTCAGACTGCAGATATCAGCACACAACATTAGTCAAAGTGAAAATTCTAAACGTTAAATGCTGCCTTCAAAAAACTGACAGAAAATATTAGTGCAATCATCTCAGCCGTCCTGCATATATACCTTCATGATTTTTTCTCTTCTTTTTTCCTGTCTTTTCTCCTTATCCTCATCTCCATTGTTTAACCCTTATGTACAGTTTCTTTTCATTTTACTGTACCTATTATACATTTCAGATTTTATTTATTCTTCCAGATTCTTACACTATGGAGGCAATGCACTATTTATATATGATTCTGATTAATTTCACTTATACATGTAGCCTCTAGTTGCATCCACTTACCTGTAAAGGCTTCGAGTTTGTCCTTCTTTATAGCTGAGTAATACTCCTTTGTATAAAAATACTATATATATTTCATCCATCCCTCAGGTGATGGGAATTTTCATTGTTTCCAAGATTTAGCTATGAAAAATTGTGTTGCTATAAACATGACTGCACATATATCATTATGGTGTGATGTTTTCACTTCTTTTGGGAAAATACCCTAAATGACAATAGCTGGGTTGAATGGGATTTCCAGTGCTATTTTTTTGAGGAGTCTCCACACTTATTTCCACAGTGGTTGTACCAGTCTACATTCCCACAAGCAATGGAGAAAGGTTCTTTTCCCCACAAAGCTTTTTAACCATCTGTTATTAGTTGATTTCTTTATGATAGCCATTCTTTCTAAGGTGAGATAGAACTTCAATGTTGTTTTAATTTGCATTTCTCAAATGATCAGTGCTGTGAAATGTTTTTTCATGTATTTATTTTCCACTTGTATTTCTTCCTCTGATAAGTGTGTATTCATCTCAGATGGGTCTTTAAATTCTGGGGGACTGATTTTTTTTTTTTAGTTCTTTATATATTCTAGATAGAAATTCTTTGTTTGCGTGATTGCTAGTTAAGATCTTTTCCCAATTTGTGGGGATTTTTTACACTCTGTTGGTAATTTTTTTGACATACTGAATGAAGCATATTAAGAAATTGCTTAATAAGATGAAATATCAATTGTTGATTCTTTGAAGTAAAACCCATGCAGTTTGGTTTTTGTTCATGATCTCTCTGCCTACCCCTGTATCTTCAAGATTTCCACATACTTTCTCTTCCAACAGGTTTAGTGTATCTGATTTAAATGTTTAGATCTTTAATCCATTTTTACTTTAGTTTAATGCATGGCAGTAAACCTGGGTCTAGTTTTAGTTTTTGGCATGTAGAGAACTATTTTTTACAGCTCCATTTGTTAAAGAGGCTATCTTTCTTCCAGTGAATATGTTTGGCCTCTTTCTCAAAGATGATAGGGTTGAGTATGTTTGCAGTTGTATCTGCACTGCCTAATTTGTTCCACAGATCTTCATGTCTGTCTTCTTTCCAGTACTATGATGGCTTTTTATCATAGTAGTTCTGTAGTATAATTTCAAGTAATGAATTGTAATGCCTCCTCCCTTGCCTTTGTTGCCCATAATTGCTTTATTCTAGGCCTTTTCTGGTTCCAAATAAATTTTAGCAATGTTTTCTTTAGTTCTGTGAGGCAAGTTCATGGCATTTTGATAGGGATTGCATTAAATTTATGTAACAATTTTGGGAGGATGGTCATCTTACAATGTTGGTGCTTCCTATTCAGGAACAAGGAATATCTTTCCATTTTCTGAAATCCTCTTTGATCTCTTTTCTCGTAGTATTGTAATTTTTGTTGTGTAGATCTTTTACTTCCTTTATTAGATTAATTCTTAAGTATTTCATTTTTTTGGATGCTATGGTTTGTCTAATTTCTCTCTCAGTGTGTTTGTTATCTGTGTAGAGGAATGTTATTGATTTTGAGGCACTGACTGTGTATCCTGCTATGTCACTGAATTTGTTTATTAGTTCTAGGAGCTTCTTGGTAGAATTTTTTTGGTCTTCCAGGTAGAGTATCACATCATCTGCAAAGAATAGTCTATCTTCTTCTTTACCTTTTTTTTTTTTTTTTTTTTTTTGTGGAACTGGGGATCGAATTCAGGCCCTTGAACTTGCCAGGGAAGCACTTGTTCCACTGAGCCATCTCCCCAACCTTCTTTACCTTTTCTTATTCCTTTTATTTATCTCTCTTGTCCAGTGGCTTTAGCTAATGATTCCAAAACTGTATTGGATATAAGTAATGACAGAGGACATCCTTATATTGTACCTGATTTAAGAGGAAAATATTCTGGTTTCTCCACATTTAGAATTACATTTGCTGTTTGATTGTCATAAATGGCTTTCATCAGATTGAGGTAAAGGTCATCTATTCTAATTTTCTGTAGGGCTTTGATCATGAATGAATGTTGAAGTGTGTCAAAAGCCCTTTCTGTGTCTATTGAAATGGCCATGTAGATTTTGGTTTTGGCTCTATTGATATAGTATATTACATTTATAGATTTGCATATTTCAACCATCCTTGCATCCCTGGGATGAATCCCACCTAGTTGTGCTATGTAATCTTCTTGATTATTTGCTATATTCTATTTGATGACAATTTATTGAGTATTTTTGCATCTATGTTCATGAGGGAGATTGGCTTGTAATTCTCTTTTTCAGTTGCATCTTTTTCTAGTTTAAGTATCAGTATAATACTTGCCTCCAGAAATGATTTTGGGAGTATTACTTCCTTTCCAATTTTATTGAAGTGTTTGAGTTGTATTTGGATTAAATTTTCTCTAAATTTCCTGTAGAGTACAGCCGGCCAAATAGCTCAAAAAATTAAAGGTCTGCAAGCAGGTGCAGGGGCTGGGGGTTCAATCCCTGGGCCTGCTGCTCCAGCCCCACCCCTGGGGTAACCTGAGGGGGTAATTGAGACTGAGCATGGTGACATGCACCTGTAATCCCAACTCTTGGGAGGTTGTAAACAGGCGGATCATTATGAGTCTGGTCTAGTAATGAAACCCTGAACATCATGTAGACCCTTCCCTAAAACATTAAATAAATAAATAAATAAATAAATAAATGTCCTGTAGAACTCAGATTTGAATCCATCACAACTTTGGCTTTTCTTTGTTGATAACTTTTTGATTATATTTTCAATTTCCTTGTTGATATTACATTATTCAGAGTCTTTATATCTTTTTGATTCAGTTTCGGTAATTTGTACCTATGTGGGTATCTGCTCATTTCTTCTGTGTCTTCAATTCTGTGACAATAAAGATTTTCAAAATAGCTAATGATGTTCTAAATTTCCACATAGTCTGTAGTAATCTCACCTTTTTCATTCCTTATTGCTTGGATTTGAGTTTTTTTTTTTTCCTCCCTAATTTTGATGAACTTGCTAGGGGTTTACCAATTTTATTTCATCTTTCAAAGAACCAGCTTTCTGATTAATTAATTCTTTTATTGTTTTCTTTGTCTCATTTGTTTTCTCTTTTCCCTCATCCCAACTGTTCATTCCTTTGGAGTAGTTTCTTTCACTTTTACTATAATATCTATTCTACTTTTTGGATTTTATTGATCTTTCAGGTTCTTACACTAGAGAGACAATTTGATGTTTACCCATGTGGGTCTCATTTATTTCACTTATAAATAAACCCTGTAGTTGCATCTATTTGCCCATAAGAGCCTGAAGTTATCCTTCTTTGTAGCTCAGTAGTACTCCATTGTATAAAAATACCACATCTTTTTTATCCATTTCTCAGTTGAAGGGCATTTGGGTTGTTTCCAAGATTTAACTCCTGAATAAGCTCTCCCGTTATGGGGAGTTCCCAATGCAATTAAAGATGATGGGGACTTACTCAGCTCACATAGTAAGTCCCTCGCCAGTTGGCTCTGGGGAAGGTGCATCATGGAAAATGATATGGCACAGAGCATGGCAGGGGAAGGGGATAGTAGAGCAAATGGCTTAGTTCATGGCAGCAAGGAGCAGCACTAGGAAAGAAAGGGCCAGTGACTCAGTGTAGTAACCAACACTATGTTTCCATAACCCACCCAGATCCAAAAGGCTAATTTAGAAATCTGCTAGGTGTTTCTTAATCTAATCAAGCTGACATTTACCTATCCAACTGTATTAGAAATGGATTTTTAATTTACCCCTGTAATATTTAATAAAATTGGACATACTTTATTATTTTATTTCTTCTATTTTGAGACAATTTTCAGTTCATTAACATAAATGCATAGATCATTGATTATCATTGATCCGTATGCAGATCTATGTTTATATTACTTTCAAGTCATACATTTAACATTATTATATAAGGTGTGTTGGGTTTTTTTGCTTTGCTATTGTGTTGTTGTTGCTGTACTGAATCTTGATCCAGGTTCTCCACATTGGTCTATTTTCCTACCCTTGTTTTAGCTTTTTATTCAGAGACAGGATTGCACTAAGTCACTAAATTTTCCAGGCAGCGTGATCCATCCTCACACCTCAGTCTTCTAGAGTACTAATATTACAGGTGTGTGCCTTCACACCCAGCTTGTATTCTGTAGCTTTTAACATGAGTGTTTTCATTATTATTCAGTTTGGTGTCTTGTATAGTCTTCATTTAAATTTTATTGTTTAATGATTGGTTATTTACAAGTTCTTCTTAGTTTCCAAATCTAAAATAATTTCCTAGTTTTCTAATATTCTAACATCATTCTACTGTGGTCAGACAGTATTTTTTATATGATTTGAATCTTCTCAAGCTTGTTGAGACTTACTTGTCAAGATGTCTTACATGCACTTAATACATATTATTGAGCTTAAATGTCATGTTATGTGTACTCAGTTAGATCAAGTTCATTTAATAAGATAGTCAAGCCTTCTGTAGTCTTAGTTGTTGTTCTGTCTTCCCTGTGCTACTGAGAAAAAATGTGCAAAATTTACATTCAGAATGTGGGTTACATACATCTTATGTCACTAATTTACTATAAATCTCTTAGTCAAAAAATGGGAGCAGAAAAATTAAACATGAAAATCAAGAACTTGAAAAACAGATCTTTTAATTTCAGTCTTATGTCAATAAAGTAGTTATTTTCTCTGTACCGTTGATATTGTGAGATTTAAGGAAATGATTGTGTTTCCTACTGCTGCACACTAGAGACTCACTGCTGTGTTTAACTGAGCTCAGTCTAGAGATCTGACAGTGGAAAGATGCTGGACTTGGGGCAACATCCTGAAAGTCAGATGAACAAGTGCTTAGGTCTTGGTACTTACTCCATGTACAAAATAGCCATGGGAACAGTATTGATCCATTAGCCACATATACTAACTGCAGATGACATATCCAGATGATATCAACATATTTGGGTTGCTGTTGTAGCATTAAACTCATGAAATTGAGAATAAACCCCTCAGTTCTGAAGCCTGAGAAAAACCTTGAAAACTGGGCACCACTGTCTGTGCTCCTCAATGACATTCACACTGCTTTATCACTTCAGCCATAGCACCAAGTCTTCTGCTTGACATTTGATGATAGGCAATAACTCTCTGTTGAAAGAAACTTTTTGTCCTGCTTGATTCAAGAAGGAAAAGTAGCAAGTAATTTTTCAGTGAGCCTGTAAATCCGCTGGACCAGAAGTGAATCTTCCAGCCTTCATCAATCTCAAGAAATATCATATTTTCCCCAACAAGATACAAAAATCATAAGAGAAAAAAAAAAAAAAGAACTGCTACTCCAAACTCATCTCTCCCATGTCTTAACTTTTGATGTCATAGATCACTGGAAGAAAATGTTAGATTCATCAGCCCTGGAAATTAGGTCACCCTGCTTAAGCTAAATCTGGGCACCTTAATGATTCGCCTGTGCTTGTCCTCCACTTCTGATGTACAGACACAAAGTGGACCCCTATGGATCGCCTTCCTAAGGCAGCATCCGTTCTCAAGAATGACTAACGATGTTTCAAAGGAACAAAGATGTATTTAACCTAGAGCCACATGGCTTTGTATCCATTGCAGTACATATTTAGATGTTATTATTTTAAAGGAATATATCCCCTTTAAAAACATTCTGCTTAAGTTTGTCAAATATAGCATTCAAATATTATTCCTCAAGAACACAATAGAGTCTGAATACAAATTAAGTTAGGGAGAAAGTCTTTGTACACTGGGCTCATGATATAAAATTTAGGAAACAGATGTTTCTATTATCTGCTAAATATTCATAGTCTTTGTGACACAATGCCACAGAATTTTTGTTTGTTTGCCTTTGAGATCGCAGAAGACTGAGTGTAGTCAGGACTGGTGGCATACACTTATAATCCCAGTCTTCTGGGAGGCTGAGACAGGAAGAATCCAAGTTTGACCTTAGCCTAGGCAAAGACACTGGGTTCGGTCCTCAGTAGCATACCACACACACACACAACCAAATGTAGAGGCTTCTATCTGATATCTCTAAATTTAGACAAAATTTCCCAGCAGAAGCAATGGATTGGAGATAAAAAGCTGTGAGAAGAAAAATTGAAAAAATCCATTCACACTCAGGCTGCTGAAATGCTATTGTGAACCAAGATAGAGAGCATTAATTCTGTTGAAATAGGGTTCCTACAAGGGTTTAAATATACATTTAAGTAAATAAAATACATAATTCAAAGAGTAGTAATTTCCATGTTTCTTCCTAAAGAATCACCTCTCTAAGAGGAACATTATCAGCATCCTTTGATTTATAACAGCTTCCACTATGATTGGCTATTTGCTGTAGCTAAACCTGGACGACCTGCTCCTGCATGAGCTTCGTCCCATCCACAAGATGGTCTTGAATCTGAGCTCTGTACATGCAAGCTTTGGACAAGCCTCTATTCTAAATAGTGCCAAGTGACAGAGAGGCAAGATCTGGATTACCTAGATAAGTTTGTTGCTTACACTAACAAACTTGCTGGGTTGGAAGTGGCTAGTTGCAGTATTAATATTCAGATCTCTATTGCTTCCCTGTTAGGAATTAAGCACAGCTGGTAGATCCTTGATATTCAGCTGATATCCAAGATCATTCAATAGTCTTTTACCCCATCCAAATCCAGTAAATTCATAAATTTTGTCAGATCTTCCTCCTACAAATATCCTAAGGACAACTACTTCTACATCACTGTGTTCATTATTCCAAACTAATTTATTTTCTCTTCCAGTATGCTTTAATATTCCCAATCTGGCCACCAAATGTTCCCTCCTGCCTTCCTCAGGTTACCTTCCCCTGAGATGTAAAAGTAATCTCCCAAAGTACTGAAATCTTATCATGTGGATTCCAGTACCTTCCCTGATCTCTTTTATTTACCTCTGGGCACACTGTGCCCCACATCTTCCCCTTTGGAAGGGTGAGTTAGTTTCCCAGAGCTAGGGACTATCTTTATTCACTTGATTCTCAAACCTGAACTGAGTGGGATCAAGGGATCTTGCGCTCAATCTTCTGTCATAACTGACTCCTCACAGGACTCATGAGCTGGGTTCCAAGAAGAAAAGTTGCAAGAAACTTGTCTCCAGGTAAGGTTCTGAAGTCCAGGTCCTGGAGTCTTGGCGCAGAATTGGGATGACACCCTGCCCCCCTTTTGCAGCACGAGGTGGGATAGGAGACTTACTGAACGTGGAGCTTCGTAGAGAGCTTAGTTCTGTGCCAGAGACAGGAAACATGCTGATAGTGAGTCAGCAAATCAAAAAGACATACATGGAGAATAGAAAGGTAAGGAGGTAATTCAATGAAGAATGAAAGGGAAATGGAAAAAGCTGTAGAATCAGGTACCACAGAATAGGAAAATTTGGGATTTTGAAGATAGATAAAGTTGTGAACTTTTAAATAATATTAATGGCTGGACTGCCTGGAGTAGACAAAATATCAGGAGCAGAATACACATGAATTTCAAGCCTTGTCTATCACCTTAAAATGAAGCAATCCACTTTAAGACACTTCTTTCCTCACTCGCTCACTTGTTCATGCATTAATTTCTAATACAAAACTGTGGAAAAGCTGCTAATACTTTCCTAAAAATATTGAAATACAGAAAAACACAGCTTATTTCAAATCTCAAGTTCAGATTGATTTTTCCCATTTCCCATACTCTCTCTTCCTGTCTTGCTTATCACAAAGCCAATATTTTCTGCCATCTAGGGTTTTCCAAAGTTTCTTAAGCTTTTATTCCCTTACTCCAGCTCCCCTGCTACCTCATCTTTATAGTTTGAGAAGCAGTCGTCCTATGTTTCTAGGCTGCACATAGCTTAAGGACTAGCCCACTTTGTGATCTCACCATGCTTCCTCCAAGGCTTTTGTCCCACATATGGGCATTCTTAGTGCTGTCTCTAGATTAAAACTTTAGTTGAGTGAGTCCTCTTAGGACAGGAAGTGATTTTTCTCAGCAGCTTCAGGCTGTTCTGCAATCTGTCTACCTTATATTCTTTCAGCTCACTCCATAACATCTCTCCATCCTTCCAGGCCACATGGTGGATTGCTACAGGAGGTGTTAGGGCTACTGACTAGCTTGAACCCTTTACACATACATTAGAAATTCTAATATCTTTAAATTTAATAAATTTTAAGTATGTACACATAGCTGCTTATCCATTTAGAGCATATTAATTAATAAAAGACATTTTCATGTTTATTATAATCCTTTATCTCTTTTTGTGGTACTGGACATCAAAATCAGGACCTTGCACTTGCCAAGCAGGTGCTTATGCCACTGAGCCATGTGCCTGGCCCCACATATTCCTTTCATTTTAAAAGAAATATGTATGGACATTTTTGACCAAATAAAGAAAACCTTTTAGTGCTAGTAGCTGTCATTTCTTGTCACTGAGACAAAGCACCTAACACTTAAAGGAGAGGTTTGTGTGGATCATATGACCAGCGCCTGGTCAGCTGAGTGAGAGGCAGGATAGGCCTGGGAGAAGACAGCTGCTCTACATGGCAGCCAGGATGCAGAAAAAGCAGGGGAGGGTGTTGGGGGATGCACCAAGGGACCCAGCTCTTGCCAGCTCCACCTCTAAGTACTAAGTCAGCTGCGGTTGCCCCATAATCCAATCGCCTTCCACAGACACCATCTCTGAGTACCGGAGGTGTCAGGGAAAAACTGATCCAAGCCAGAGCCTTGGCTTCCTAGTACACTCTGCACTTGCAAATATATCTTTCCGTTCACACTTTTCACCTAGGATTTTGAAGTCTGCCCTATTCTTTCACTACTTCACACTGAGATCAACCATGAAATGCTTACCAGTTCTGATATCCTCATCAGCTACCTCCTTTGCTCTGTGTCACATACTTTGATATTTATGTGTCACCTTGTCGTGAGAGGGCTGAATGAAAGGAGAGATACAGAGCACAGAATGTTACACCAGAAAAATATTTTTATGTTGTCATGTAACCTTAAAAGAACTAATTTAAACATTTTTCAATATTTTCTGAAACTCACATGTAATTTAACCATTACTAGTGTCATAACCATCAATTTACTTAAACAGCATTTTAGTTCCTGTTGGCTTATGTAACTGGCCACCTGGACCCAGATGGTACCAAATCACAAACACGGACAACTGAAGACTGTAGCTCAATAGTGGATGAACAAAAGAGGTAGCTCATCTGACAAGGTGAAAGCAGGGAGGACAGACAAGGCAGGATGAGAGCAACGCTCAAGTGGAGTCCTCTTCAGGTTCAATTGCTTTTGTAGCTTTTCTCTCCCTGTTAGTACAGAGTTAGAAGTATGACATTTTAACATTAGTTTTTATAGAAACAAATGTCAGGAGAGGTGAGTCATCCTAATATCTCTAAAAATAAACCCAAGTTGTCAAAAATAATCAAAACTTTGCCCTCGAGCTTAGCTGGTGAGAGAGCAAGAGTGTTCTCACCCATGGGCTATGCAGCTGCTAAGGTAATCCCAGAAGCTGAAAGCAGTATGGGGCATGAAAAGCTGAAAATAAGAAGGAGAAAGAATTGGGAATTTTGGCTTTGTTTAACTGGAAAGTGACCCTTAGCAAATGTAATATATGTGAGGGAAGAAATTATTTGACTATTTCAAATGAGAGCTACTACATGCTTCTTAAGGAAATAAACTCCATTACTCTGCTTGGAATACATATAGCCTTGTCAATAGCCTGAAGGCTTAATATGTGATAATGAGTTTTCCTGGTGATCTGAGTTCACATAGTGGAAAAAAAATTTCTAAATCTTCATGAAAATATTCAGGATAGGAAACTATGCCCAAAGTCTATCCAGTACCTATACCAGTACCAAACGGAAATAAAACTTGAGTTCCAACTTTGAGATAGTATGGTCTCTATGTTCGGTTTCTTCTCAGATAGTTTCTCTTATGTCAATTTACACTCCCATGACCAATAACTTTAGACCTTAGACCTTCCAGGCCCAGCCAAGGAGTAACAGATGTTATTCACAGAAAAATATTGTCATGAAATATAGAAATAACAAAAATAGTCAAAACAAAGCCTCCCCATGCTGTCAGGTACTTCAGCTATGCTGGATACCTCTAGGAGGGTGTATAATGCTCAAGGCTGTGTACCCTTGGAGTCCTACCATATACCTCTAGCAGGTACCACTAGATTTTTAGCTATCCTCCCAAAGATAATCTACAAGTATATATGCATAAATTAATTTAAATGATTATTTGCACACCATTGCAATATGGCACATAATGTTTCAGTTAATGGTGGCCGCATATGTGACCATGGTCTGTAAGAATATGTTGCCTAGTGATCACATAATGCCTTAGCTTTTATAGTCCAAGTATATCCCATGCTGTTTGCACAGGGATAAAATTGCCTAGCAATGCATTTATCAGAATTTAACCCTCTTTCAAAGGGATGCATGATTGCATTTAGGAAGCTAAATAAGTGGTGAATAGTTTAAATGCTTGATGATTCACAAAGGCCCATGTATTAAAATCTTGATTACAGAGCTGGCCAAATAGCTCAGCAGATTAAAGCACCTGCTTAGGCAGACATAGGATCTGGGAGCTCAATACCTGGTCCAGCAGGCCAGCTCCACCCCCAGCATACACTGAGATGGCAATTGAGACTAGGTGTGGTGACACGTGTCTGTAATCCCAGCACTTTGGAGACTGTAAACAAGAGGATCACTATGAGTCTGATCTATACAGAGAGGCCCTGTAAGCCCTGTAGACCATGCCTTAAATACAAAAATAAATGAAATCAATCAATCAATCAATCAAATCTTGATTGCAAGCACTGTTGGAGGATGGTGTAAATGTTAAGAGGCAATGTCTATTAAAAGGACTGCAGGTCTGGGGAGCTTGCCTTTGAAGGAGGCTATGGAAACCTGGCCTCTTCCTAGCTCTTTTGCTCACTGGTAATGAGCTGAGCACATTTGCTCCACTGAGTACTACTGTGGTGATGAGTTGCAATATCCACGAGCTAAAGTAAACCTTTTCTTTTACTCACACACTTTGTTATAATAAAAATCCAACACAGCCTTTTCAATCAAACTTATTTTTCCAGAATTTAAAATAAATAGCAAATATTAAATACCTCACTAAGTACAATATGTGAGTTCAATGACAAATCTAAGCTGAGGAAAAGAACAAAAGAAAGGAAAAATATATATTTATGCAGGATAGTTTGGATAATTGTACTGTCAATTTCTCCTGGTCTTTTGAAAGGAGAAGTTAATGCTTAATTTTTTTTTCTTTTTGTTAGTATATTTTTCCTTTGAATTTTCTTTTGTATTTAGTATGGGGTCCTACTGCACAGATTGGACTCATAGTGATTCTCCACTTTTCAGCACTGATTTTACAGGTGCGCACCACCATGTCCAGTCTCAATTGCTGTCTCAATGTGCCCCAGTGGCAGGGTGGCAGGCCACGCCAGGGATTGAACCCAGGTCCCTGCAACTTCCTAAGCAGGTGCTTTAATCCACTGAGCTATCAGCCTTGAATTTCTCTTATTTTTTAAAATTAATTTTATTGAGAAAAAATGACAATGGGACAGTTAGAAAACTGGTTAATAGGATAGTTACAATAATTAATACATTAAATGTTGTTGTCTTCATAGCAGTTATTCATAGTACAAGATGCAGACATAAAATCTTGTCTAAATGCTATTATTAAAAATCTTTCTTCTCATTGAACTAAGAGAAAGTAGTTATATATCTATCCTAACTATTTTGTATATACAGATATATATATATATATATATATATATATATATATATATATATATATATATATATATATTCACTACAAAATAGTCCTTCATTTATATCCCCCTTTTTTGTTTAGTTTTGTCAGAGATGGGTATTCTATTGCCACTCAAATATTGTAGGTGCATGAATTCATCAAAGTAATCCAATATATCTCAGTAATCCTTAATAGTAGTGGGTTATCTGCAGAAACGGCAATGTCAGAAGTTGTTGACCTGAGCCTTTTACAGCTCAGCATATTCATATGGCATTACTTTTTGTGTTTATATTTTTCTGCTGGATGGTTAAGACCAAAATAAAGCAAGACCTTTATAACAAAAAAATGAAATGTTTATATCTGACAAGGTCAGTCAAATCCTCTCAGAATTTACCCTGAAACCCTGTACTGCAGTTTGTAGATATCTTGTCAGTGTCAGCCATCTGGATGAGTCACAGCCATTGCTTGACCAATTTGCTTTCTGTGAAAACCTGAGGGATTGTTTTCTCTCTAGATGACTCTCCTTAGGCACACTCTACATTGTCAATCGCTTTCCTCTGTGGACCCAGAAACTGAATCTCCTTGAACATAAAATTTGGGACACCACCGAATTACAGGATGTTATAGTACAGGTTCTCTTATGTCCTGAGTCCTCATTGACCTTGAAGGGCCAGGGCCTAAGTGTCGGCTATCCTTGTAGACCTTCTCTTTCTCTAATTTTTTGTTCTGCAAATTTAAGTTGTTAATCCTCCAGAAAATAAGCTTAATGATATTATAACCCTACTACATTGGCAGTTGAGCTTAACATCACTATCTGTCTGAATATCATGAATGTCTTATTAGTTGTTTGTTATTGTTCTTTTCTTTCTTTAAACCAATCTTTCAAGTTTATGTGTGGTAACCTAAAACACTAATTTAAAGATAACATCATTAAATACAGCAACCATTGTTTGATTTCTATTACTTTGTTTAGTGACATTTTGTATTATTACTAATACTGTTTTTTTCTATTACCATTTTATAATCTTCAAAAAATAAAAATTAAAAATTAAAGAAATTATAGCAAAAGAAAGAAAGTGTTTAAGAAAAATACTGACTGAAAAGATGATAGAATTTACACTGAAAATTACAATCTACTACTGAAAGTAGACAAAGAAAACATAAAAAATTGGAAAATTGCTTATGCTTGTGAAATGGAAGACTGATAATTATTAAACCATTACTACTGCCCAAGAGATCTGCAGATATAAAGCAATTCCTATCAAAATCCCAATGATCTTATAAAAAGTAAAATAGTAAAGTCTATCCTAATATTCATGCAATTTCAAAGTATTTTGAATGATAATCATGATAACCAGAATGATCCTGAAAAAGAAAGAACAAAGTAAGAGATGACATGTTTCTTGCTTTTAACACTTATTTAGAAAGTTGTAGCAATCAATGTAGTGATACAGGAATGGAGATAAACATAAAGTCAAAAGATATAAATAACACTTGCATGTACAATCAAATGGTTCTCTACCAGAGTTCCAGTTTACATGTGAAGGAAACCTTTTTTAAAAAGGTTTCAATTAAAACTAGATATTGAAAACTGCTAAAACAATACCTAATGTTGTGTACTTCTCCAATTATCTTACTTATTTAAAATATAGTATTGGGACTGGGGAGATGGCTCAGCAGAATAAGCACTTCCCTGGCAAGCGCAAGGGCCTGAGTTCAAATCCCCATTCCGCCAAAAATAAATAAATAAATAATAAAATAATAATAAAAATATAGTATAAATATAGTATTTCTAGCCAAAAAAGAATGAAATTAGGCTCTTATGCTATTACAAAAATTAAGTCAACAGCACTGATTAAGAGATTGTGAGTAAAAAAACCCAAAAATCTTAGAAATAGTTCAACAACATTTATGACATTTTATTTGGCAATAATTTCTTGGAAGAGACACCAAAAGCATGATTAAAAATATAGATCAGTAGGACTATATAAAAAGTAAGACTTTCTGTGTTTTAATACAGTGTTCACAATTCCCCAGGAAATGGACCTATACTGAGTGTGAACTGTTAGGAATTAAGGCACACAGTAGAAAATTTTCACCTATATTTATGGCCCTACTCCATCACTTACTTTTCTACTTCAACACTGTCTCACGATGTATACTTCATTTTTATACTTTTCTGCTGGATGGTTAAGACCTAGGTAGATCAAGACTTATATACCAACACAAGAACTTTGTATTTCCTATGTGGTCATTGAAGTCCTCTCAGGGTTTATCTTGTAGTCCTGTACATTATTCTGTAGTTCCTTTGTCTGTGTCACCCATGTGGATGAGTCACGGCCAATGCTTGACCAGATTGCTCTCTGTGAGAGCTTGAGAGAAAGTTTTCTCTTCATGTGACTCTCCCCAGGCACACTTTAGAACTTCAGTCTCTTTCCTCTGTGGCTCCATAATCTCCTTGTTCAGAAAATTTGGAGCTCACCTGAGTTTCATGATGTTGCAGTACAGGTTCTCCTATGT